>APFE030933056.1:27428-214752 GCA_000404065.3 Pinus taeda | reverse complement strand
GAGGAAAGGATACTCATAGAAGCCCCTTCATCGATGATGGTACCAACCATGACCATTCTGTAAGCTTGTACAATGATTTTGAATGGTACACTGGCTGGTAAATGGGGTCTGCCTAGTAGATTCCAATCAAAGGAAACGACTAGGTTGCTTGGTGGTGGGACCGAATAGACGGCCGGATATGACTCTGATGAACTTCCTTCCTGTGATAAAGGAATAGGAGGACTGCCCCCAAGTTCATCGGAGTTTGTGTTGATGAAAAGAATTTGAATGGTGTCGTTCTCTTTCTCTTCAGTGACGGTATCATTCGAAAATGAACACTCTGAAGGCAAGACCGGGTCAACTGTTGTCTCGACCTTTTGACTTTCGTCTGGTATGGATTAAGAGGGTTCATTTTCAATGATAGATGTTTCAGCCGACCACAATGATGGGCCAGCCGGATTTTCAACCGATGGAGGACTTGGCAAGAGTTTTTTATATACAGGAGAAAGTCGTAGCGGTGAAACCGGACGATCATCCAAAACTCTTTTAGCCTTGTCAAGGAAGGGACAATGGTGGACAACGTGATTGCCTTCACACAACTTACAAGGAAATCTGGGATTCCTTTTTTGTCCATGTGCTTAACTTTCACTGGTTGATGGTGAGCATTCAACATGATCGCCAGAGGTTGACGCTACCGGATTGTGCAAACAAGGAGACCAGTCCCTTAAGATCCGAGGGATGCAGGGACAATCTTGGTGATAGTGGTCCCCATTGCAAATGACACAAGGAGATTTAGGTTTTGACTATGCGGTGTGTGAATTTTCGCTAGACGATACTTGGTTTCTCCCTTTCGATTTCAGTTCCTTTTTCTTCTTTTCCTTTTTCTCTTTCTGCTTCTTCTTCTTCTCAGTTACTTGATTGATAGCTTTATTGGCTTTATCAAGCGAAGAGGAAGGAGGAGAGGGAGAATCAGATGAAGTGGAAGGTTGGGAGGCAACTCTAGTGTCGTCTACTTGCTGATTAGACTGTTCAGGGATTGCGGGATTCTGAACAACAAAGGTAGAGAAGAGCCAGACAGGCAAACCAATTGTCAATCCTGGAAGTGACAAAGTGGCCATATGGGGTGCACCAACATCTCCCCAAGAGGAGAAGGGACTAGGATTTCCTTCATGGGGAAATCCTTGGTTGGTAGACTCCATTTTCTCAACCTGAAGATCAATGGGGGAATTTGTGACGCTATTCTGATTGAAATAAATCTTTAGACGCTTGGACACAACTTGTTTTTTCAATTTTAAAGAGTCAAGAAAAAACAAAAGATGACTCTAGTCGCCTTCGATTTTTATTGAGCTTGAAGTGGCAAGTGTTTAGAAGACCTTTTCCTTTAAGGAGTCTGAAAAGGAGCAAAATGGACTTCTCTGGAGATCTAGGCAGAGAGGATTATCAAACCAATCGCAAAACTACAGAATACATTTTATGGTACGGCAGTCAATCTTCCCAAATGCTGTTTTCGGTGCATTGCGATCAATAGGGCGGTAGACACGGCTTCCTAAGGATAAAGGATGCAGCGTATTGTGGTCTCCCAACATATACTCGATGGTACGTGGGAGCACAAGTCCATACTGGCACTTGCCATCTCAGAGTGGAGGAATCACCCAACCAACACTGAAAGAAACAGTTACGAGGCTTTACGACGCTGGAATACATCTCTAGCCTATACCTCTAGATGTTGTGCGTTAAGTTCCAAAGCGTTGTTAGATTCATTGAATTTATTTTAAGTTGATATAGCTTAACAGTTTGCCTTTCAGGTTCACCACATGATGTATATATAATTCCTAAATGTAGTATAAGATGATAAACAAACATTTGATCTTCTTTCAGCAATGAAAATCCTAGCTACTAGAGGGAAGAAAGTCAAGAATCTTTTCTTCATAGAGCACAGAGCACACGCTAAATGCACAGTCCTAAATCAAGCCAAGCAATCAAAATGAAAATGCACATGCATGTATTTGTTTTCAGCTTTCTTAATGTGTGAATGACGTTAGGAAAGCTATGTGTAAAATTGAATTACTTTTGAAGCGACAGTACTCAACAAAATTCTTTTTCAAAACAAAGTGAAAGCAGGAGAGACACTTTGCAATTTTGAAATGGAAATTGCTTTTCGAAACTTTAAAACTAATAATTCAAATCCTATGCAACAGTAACTGTATAATCGACTATCTAGAACAATGGAATTGCTTTCTAAAACTGAAAACGACAGCTACAACACTTTCAGATCTAGAGACGATAGTTCGACTATGCTACTTTTTGCAAAAGAGAACTAAAAATGACGCAAAATACATAAAAACATTTATAGTTCTTTGCACTAAGGAGGCGGAATAACGCAAGAGAAGGGGGTTTTTACAGAAGTACACTGACTATAGACAGCAAAACTCTTGAATAAGACTGAAAATAGTGAAAAAAATCTACAGTGGGAGGGTTAAGTTAACCCTCCCTGACCATCGCACCTGTTACGCAATGAACTCAGTATTCAGCGCACCTACTGCACTCGGGAAGTGCGATGCATGTAGACTACTTTGAAGGCAGGGTGCGATGGTATCAGTGCGAGACTTTGAATGGGATTTCACTCACAGTTTACAATCTAGTTTAGGTGTTTAGGCTGAATAAGTAAAGATCAATGTATGTAAAACACAGGGGTGATCTAAGAGGTTACTAGAGCCACCACTTAGGGCAATTAGATCGCTTGTAGATCTATTGTTTAATTCATAAACAAAACACGGAGATAGACTGAAGCAGCATTGATCTACTTTGCATTTGTATGACAAATGTAGTTCGAAGCCTAGCTAGCTTGACTTTAGGCTCCGTCTGTATGTTTATAAAAGAAACAAGGATAGATAGGCTAACAAGTAATCTAGTCGCTCCCCAGCGGAGTCGCCATTTTGTTATCCAGGAATAGTGTCCACTCGGATGCTGTTATTCCCACTACGATGGGTGGCTATCTTAGAAACAAACAATCAAAGTCTACTTTTGTTTCCTTTTATGAAAATAGACGAGAGGAGGAACAAGAAGACCAACCTGAGTCTTGCGCTTGATTTCCTCTCTTTCTTGATAGAGCTTTTCCGCTTCTTCTTTGTTTGCCCAACTTCAAAAGAACCTGTGGAATCACAGCAACATACTACTATCCAAGAAAACAAGGATCTAAATTCATAAATAATACAGGATCAGATGTGTATTAACCATATACATGCATATATAAACAAGTACACAAGAATATGGAAGGAAACAAGAATAGCTTTATTCAGATGAAAAATAGCAAGAAGATTACAACCATGTGCTCTGACCCAGCATCATCCTCTAGCTAAGAAGCCCTTCATCACCTCAAGTAAAGCTAGATCACCCAACACTGTGAATGTACACCAGAATACCAACAACACTTCTCTATAAGATACAAAATTCCAGCCTTCGGATCTTTGTGATGAGGGATCCATATATAGATGATTACAGAGAGGTGAGTCATCTTCTGGGATCTTGATTAGTGTGCTCTCTCTGATAGTTCCTGCTTCCACTTGGAGAATGATGATCTCTTACTCATCCTTGGTCAAAAATGGAGAGGCAAGTGTCAGAGGGGAAGCTTCTAGAATATTCCATGATCTTCCACCTCACATTTTTGTTCCTGTCATTTGTCCATTCCCAACCATCGCACCCTACAGAGGAGAAAATCAGTATGCATCGCACCCTGTACACTGGGAAGGTGATATGCATCACACCCTCTGCAGTGAGCTTTCAGTATGGTCCAGTTTTGACCATTTATGAGCAGTTTTCAGTGGAGAACTTCTGGGAGATGATGTAATCGGTTGACCTTGTTCCTTTAGGCAGTGAAGCAACACTTTTAGGGACTTAGGAGCCCTCAGTTTATGGACATTTATGATTGGGGTTGAAGTGCCCAAAAACTTCTATAACACCATGTTCTAACCCTGCTCTTATAACTTCAAGTCCCGGCGATGGAACCATTTATTGGCACGAAAGAGTCATCAGGGGAAAATACCTTGCATTCAAGCATGGAGAGCCAACAATGGTTCATTTTATTCTAGGACAACATCGACATTTTCACCTTACCCAAGGGGTAAGGAGTCTCACCTGAGGCATGTCGTGACCAGAACTAAGAAGGATCCATCATGGAGTCAAGGAAGCACCAACTGATAGGAGAGATACAACATTACATACATAATCAAGATAACAACATACCATCCAATACACAAAAATTACTACATGGATGAATATTACAGGACATTTTAAAATTTTAAGTGGGTCACCACATTATATACACTCATACACATTATGCTACGCAACCAGTCTGAGCTTTTCTTTATATTGATTTAACAATAAAACATTACATGACATCCCGAAATTCTCCACAGGTAATTACAAGGAGTGCCCGTTTATAGACTTACGAGCTTATTCTCTAGATCGAAGGTCATGCTCAACTAAGTCTCTACATTCTGGTATCGGCTTGCCACAACTAGCTATCTTCTCTACAATGCCAACCTCAACAGCCTAACCAACCAACCTCTCTTCCTTTTATATTTCCCCCTACTGCCTGGACTAGTAGTTCCCGCTCGGCTATTCTTTCCCTCGACTGCCCCTCCTCCTTCCTGTCCACTTGATTGCCTTTGTCTTCCACTAACATCTTGCTGCAACTCTTTCGCAACTGCCTATTCTTGATTTGCTATCCATCTATCCTCCCAAGAAGCTAACCGTTGTTACCGTTCATTTCCTCCTTGTTCTTTGGCCAGCCAAAATAATCAAAACCTTTGAAAAATCAAAACGAAGGACCCAACACTTAGATCTATCCAAATCCTTATTTCTCCCTTTTATTTCTTTTCTTGGACCACAATTGGGCTCACCAAATCATATTCCTCGACAAGTTCGATAATGCCCGCCTCAAGCATCTTGTCTAACTCCAAGCATACCTTTTCCTTGTATTTGGGATTAAGGTGATATGGCCTCTGCTTAATAGGCATTGCATCCAACTTTAAGTTAATTTTCATCACACCCAAGTCACATATGATGCATTTTGAGTCCAAAAATTTTGTAGGAAAAATATCCTGGTACTCGCGGAGTAACTCAGCAACTTTATCCGCTGTGGCATCATCCTAGTAATCTCTGATCTTCACAAATTTTGATTCTTCTTTAGTACCAATATTCACTTGCTTGATTTTCAGTGGTGTAGTGATGTCCATATTTATTATCTGTGGACCTTCAACCTCATAGTGGCCTTCTGCCTCTGGGATATTTATATTCCTTGGATCTTCATCCTCCCCCTCAACAGTCACATTTTAGCATTCCAGCGCATGGCGCAGCTAGGTTCTCTAATCTGGTTGAACCAACTCCAAAGGATCTTGTAGAATTCTGAAGATCGTCGCCTTAACCTCCTATAGATATTCATCAATGTTTTCGAACCCATCGTCAAAACTAAAGATAATCAAAAACCCTTCCCTTAATATATCCCACTCCGCAATGCCATGGTGGAGCTCCATTTCCAGGTACCAATTCATGGGGATTATATCTAGAGTATGAAAGAATAAGTGCACCCACTCTGGTTGTGGCTCTATTTCATAGAATTTAGTCCATGTTTCCAAATGATTGCACAGATCATTTCTCCCATCATATTTCTCAGTTAATTGTACTTTCGAACGACCAAATTGAAACCTCATCATCCTCCTATAATTGTTCCATTCATCAAATTTGTCCTTGTGCGTACCCCACCACTGTGTGGGTGTAGTGTAGTGCCAAATCCGGCACTTGAAAGTGATGATCCTCAAGTACTTCTCTTTCAAAGGCATCCAAAAACTTATCTACATCAGCTAAACCATCATAATAGGGTAAATTTCTTACCTTTGATGACACACAGTGCAACGATTTAGTCATCATGTTACAGCGTAGCGTAGATACTTCATGCAACTGATTCTTCCAATGCTCCAATTCTTCACTTGAATCCAAGGTACAAGAGCTTTCGCAGTCCCATGCAATCCATCCATCAACTGTCGGATTAATCTAGTCTTGGTCTCACACTGTAATTTTGTAGGTTTGATCCAAATCATTGCTTTCTTCATAGTGATGGATCGGTTCAGTATAGCATGGCCCTTCTACAGGATCCAATGGTACTAGAACACCGAGCGATTTCCTTTCAAATGACATTGTCCACTTCTTCAAGTTGATGACCCCATTCATATCAATATCCCAATCCCAATCAATTCCAAGGAGTGTAGGGTATGGGTTGCTGTCATCAACAATTTCTATTACCTCAAAATCATCTAGTGCACTCGCACCTTCTATATCTATGATAACTCCATACAGTCTTCCCATAGGGATAATCTTATGCTGGTTCGCCATCCTCAGTTGAATCGGGGACTACTACAGTGTAGGTCTTCCCCTCTCCCATGTCTATTTAGGAAAAACGTTCGCGTTAGACCCTAGATCCAAAATAACCTAGTCCATCTCATAATCTCCTATCTGCACCATGATTCTCATCTCGTGCCCAGTTCTTGCCTTATGTTTTCTGATATTTCTGACTATGCAGTGTTCACCGGGATTATTTTCCTTACCAACACATTTGTTTATCAACTCTTGTAGCTCCTTCATAGCCTTGCTATCACACAGAAGTTTCATGAAGGTTTCCAGGAACGTGGTGAGTACTGATGGATTGATCTCTGTGGGCGCACTGGTTTCTGGTAGTTTGTTCTGACTTCCTGAGGTAGATGCCTCAGCAAATGTTTTCTTCACTTCCATAAATGTTTCCTTCATGCATTCTAGATCGAAGTTGACATCCTTTTCTGGGACCTTACGGACCCATCCATTCTCTTAAGGTTGTTTGCCCTTGTCATCCCCAGTCGTTACTCTTCTTATCATCACTATATTAACATTTGGATCCTCCTCACGGGCTCAACCCTCATCATATCTAAGTTCTGTGTAGGTTGTTTAGGTTGCACCTTCTTCACCTACATCTTGGCTATCAGCACAGGGCATTCTTCTATTGTATGGTCAAATTGAGCGCAGTATTGACATGATGGGCACGTCTAATCCTGACACTCCCATGCGTAGTGCCCTGGCATCCTACGATCATAGAAAATAACTTGTCCATGACCTCTACTAGGTCCTCCTCCTCCTTGGCCTCATCTGCACCCCTGATATCCTCTGCGTGCTCCCCCAACGCCTTGATCTGGAGGCCGAGTTTTTGCTTGCATTTGATATGTTGGCATTCTTTCCATCATCAATTTGTAGCTACGGAAATGGCACTCATTATGTCCCACCGATTTGTAGAAATCACAGAACAGTTGTTGTGGTGTCTGTACAAACTTTTGCAGCAAATGACAATTATCTGTTACGTGTTTTCTGGCCACCTGGCAAATAGCGCACCATAGCGTGTGTCCCCTACTTGGTTTTGCTATAGCTTCCTGCCTGAGGGGCATTGGTCGCCCCCCATGATATAATTCGTTAAGACAGGGAAATGATATTTATCAGGTCCCTGGCTCTTACACTTGAAGCACCAGACTTCCTTGTGCACCTACAGCCTAGCCTCCTTTTATTTTTTTAATATTTGCAGTTCCAAGTAGAGGTTTTGCAATCGCGAGTGAATTTGTGAACGCCCAAAGATGCATCCTGAGTAGGTGTTTCGTGAAATCTTAGCGCAATTTCCAAGGCTTCCACCTGAGTCCCTATCTTCTATTGTGATAAAGAAACCCTCAGGTGGGGTAGGAGCGAGGCTATAAACCATTCGTGGTGCTGACTATCTGTGGGCTACATATTAGGTTCGCGGATCACACATTTCAATCTTTGATATAACTCCCAGGGAATTTCACCAACCCTCATCATGATTTCCTTGAATCCAACTACTGATTGTGAGTCAGACTTAGGATTATTGAATTCTTTATTCAAAGTGGCCTTAGTGTCTGGTGATGATGCCAAAGGGTTATTAGTGCAATACTTAATCTACCAGATCAATGCGCGATCCTGTAGAGTGGTAACTAACTGTGCTTTCTTTATACTATCATCAGTATTTTGTTGTTTAGCCCATACAGTAGTCGCAATGAACCAGAACTAATTTGTATCTTCACTCCTTATACCTTTGAAAATCGGTAGCTCTACTAAGTTCAAAATGTTGAACAGCACTGGTGGTGGTGGTGTGGGTGAAGGTGTATGTTGTGGAGGTGAAGGTGGTGCTGGAGTGGATGGATGATGTCTCCACAGAAAACCTTGCCTTATCATCTGGACCACACTCGATGGTTAAGCCTATACCGCTCCTTCATCGTCACTCGAAGGAGGTCCAATCAACGGGCTATATTAAAGCCCTGTTTTCCCTTGATCTCTAAAAATATTTCGACTTCATGTAGCTCCGAACATCAAGGAAATGGCATAACCCATTTTTCACACAAAAAAATCTTAATCCAGGTATTCAAACATCTTAGATACTTACCTCACAACCCTTTGAAGAATTTTCGCTCTACTTCGTTGTAGCTTACTGAGGTATCAACTATGAACTCTATCACAAATCCTCCTATCACTCAATCAAGCCAGTGACCAACAACGCGCATGATCTTATCTTCAAAAGCTTCCAACCTGCGCACTAGTTCTTAATTCCATACTATTGTACCATCAAGTCTCCACCTTCCTTGGCCATCTGCCAATCTAGATATCCACTCATATAGCTCGATCAAGAAGGTGCAGAAAAAAATTGTGTGTATTTTTTTGTACAAATATCTCTCTAACCATTGTTCTTTTGACAGGTGTAGATTCCTATTTTCCTCCGCCGCAAAGTTGTGGATCTTTCTATCCAACCACTTCTCAATTTCCTTTTTGGTCAAATTCCAGTGATGCGACATCACACATCTCCTTAAGTAGATCTTTGTCATGGCAACAGAACCATTTGTTGGCTTAGTGGGTCCTGACCCAGGCTCAAAGTTAGTTGCGCCAAACAAAACCCTACACTACTGGCCCTTTTGGCATCAACCCCCTTAGTGTGGACTGAAGTCTCACACGAAGAAATATGGGGGGATGCTGGAACCAAGTTTTTGGATCCAGAGATCGGTGTGATATCTTTTTATGCCCTAGATCTACCTCTGCACAGATCTATAAGACCTTAGGGCTTGGTACTGTATATTCCTTTGGATGCCCCTAGACCTCCACAAAGGTCAACAATCAACTTTTGTGCACCCTGAATAAACTAATTACCTAATTACGTGCACCATAAATTATCCTTAGATGAGAATCTACTCAGATCTACTTAAGTGCTCAACAAACGTCATGGAATATATTATGATCTTCGCGTAAATACTTAACATGAATTATGTTCAGTTAATAACACTTATCTAGTAGTTTTTCACATCAATATATCATTGCTTCATAAAGACATTATCTCATCACAACATATATCACAAACATAAACAACAGAAGGAAACAAATAAAACATATGAATTTCTCCAACATCCTTCTTTATTGATCTTTAGTATAAGGTTACAGACTCAAAACTTCCCTACACACTCAGCTACAGGGGTCTACGCACTCAACTGTAGACACTATTCTAGGCCTCTGCACACTTAGTTGCAGAGCCTTTTCCCCCTCTAAGACTTACTTTCCTACGCTAACTCTCTAAGACTCCATTCATCATACCCATAGACATAGACATAGATCTACCTTATACTCTCTAAGACACACTTATTTATACAATCCCATGGTCTGTGGACCATGGGTAGATCTCAAAAATTGACTCAACTTTACATGAACGAGGGTAAAAACCTTTTTTGATTCGTATGCCTCCTTGTCTAGCTTCCAATGGCTTGGGCCTCTCTATTATGCTCAAAAGTGTAAAAATCTATGTTTACAATGCTCAAATGCTTCTAAAACCTACTCCAATGAGTCCATAATATTCAAAAACGGATATCTAGCCTCTTTTTTCCTCCAATTTGGTGGAAACTGAAGAATTTATGACTTCTCGTAGTTCTCCCAATATTCACTCCACAAATTGCCCCATTTATGGCATGAACTTAATAATTAGCCCCAAAAACGCAATAACTAGGTGAAAATTTTTCCACGCAGTAGGCCATAATCTATTAGCTGACTGTTTATTGAAAATCACAATCAGCGAGGAAAACAATGGGCTTTATAATTTGTGAACACGACGACCAATGTGTGATTGCAACGTGGCAGACCCAACGGAAGTATTAACTGAAACCAATAAACATATTGCATCTAGGATCCTTTCACAAATCGCAATTCGGAAAAGTATCAACAATCCATATATGCGAGACTTCTATTTTCTGCGAAGTGTAATTGCGATCTATGATCCATTGCATCACAACTTCAGGGCCAATCCCTTAATTCCTTTTTGTTTGTATTTTGCGAAGTGCAATTGCAATCTGCGATCCATCACAAACCTTCCTTTCTCAGGGTCGGTTCTTTGACGCTAACCTGCCTACAACATGCAATTTGCGATATGCGGGGGCCAATGGTGACCTGCCACTTGGCGCCTCCCCATTCGCTGAAGGGCCTTGCTACATCATCCAATCCTGCCATGTGTCCAAGTCAAACCTAAATTTTGACTTGCTCTATCTTCTGCATATGAGCTCGGATTTAAGTGTCATTCACACCGTTGGAACCAGAATGAAGAGATCTTTGATCTGAAGCTAAGTTTATCAAGATTCTATCACTTTGATTTTTTAGCCTAATTTTGAGCACCTAATCACTCCTCCCCACTGAAAGCCTTTTGGACCCCAAAAGGATCACTTTCAATTGTCCAACAGGTGATGGTATAGTTCCCTCACCTTTCCAACCTCTAGCCATTTGGCTTTTAAAGGATTTGTACCCCTGAGCCCCACTTGAAGATAATCGATACTTCCCACTTTTGATGTCCTTGTTCTTCAGTCAAGTATAGTGTCTTGTTGAAGCTCATCATGGAATTCTAGAGAAAAGTCTTCAATAGATGGAATTTGACTATTCTCTCCTTGATCTTCAATCAAAGGAGGCTCATACAACCTTAAATTCGCGACATTAACAACAACATAAATTTGCATATATGAAGGCAAATCCAACCTGAAGGCATTGTTACCAATCTTTGCCAAATTTCTAAATGGACCATATCTAATTGATTTTAGCTTTTTATATTCTCCTTGGAGCCTCTCTTTATTAATGTGAAGCCAAACTTCATCACCAACTTGGATCTTTTGACATTGACGATGCTTGTCATGCCTTGTTCTGTACTTGCCTTAGCTTTTCTAAAGTTATTCTTGAACCTTTTGGTGCACTAATTAGATTTGTTCAATTAACTTTCTTGCTTTGTCTATGTCTCTATGACCTTTAATAGCAGCATCTTTGCCAAAAATAAAATCCAAAGGATATTTAGTCAAGTATCCCATGCATGCCTCAAATGGTGAGTTTTTAGTGGAAGAGTGCTTGGCTTGGTTGTAAGAATGTTGAATATACTGCAAATGTTCATCCCACAACTTAGGATGCTTGCTACAATACCCACGAAGAAGATGTATCATTGTTATGTTCACCACTTTTTTTTGAACATTTGTTTATGGATGAAAGGTTGTACTCTTTTTTAATTTGGTTTCCATGAATCCCCACAACCTTGACCCGAAATTATCAACAAAGCAAGAATCTCGATCACTAGAAATGGATGTGGGCAATCCAAAATGCACCCAAACATTCTGAAAGAATAACTGAGCAGTTTGTTCAGTTGTAACTTTCTTTTTACATTGCATCATAATACACATTTTTTGAACCTATCCACAACTACATACAAATAATCATGACCTATTTTTGACAATGGAAGACCTCCTACAAAATCTGTCAGGCCAGGAGTAACTCCAGACTTGGCAGAAAAACTGATTCGTTTATTTCATTAGGTAGCTATTGTTATATACAAGAATGTGACTGCTCAGTTCATCTTCTTGATGACTGTTCACATTCAAATTCACCCAATCGTAGAGGATTAGGTGTCAACATTCCCCCCCTTAATCTGAAGGGATTTTGGTGAGTCCAAGCATCGTTATGAATCTTTCAAGCTTTTCTCTTCCAAGTGCTTTGGTGAAGATGTCTGCAATTTGCTCATTTGTGGAACAATGACGAAGATGGATTGTTTTGGCCTCAACATGATGTCGGGTCAGCTGATATTTAGTATTGATGTGCTTTGTACGATCATGGAACTTTGGGTTCTTGGCCAACTTTAGTGCAGAGCTGTTGTCAATCATGAGTGGAGTTGATTGTACTTGTTTTACCTGCAAATCTTCAAAAAATTTCCTGAGCCACAAAATTTCTTTCGTTGCTTCAGCTGCTGCCACGTATTATGCTTCTATTGTGGAATCTGCTGGAACTGATTGTTTGCGTGATCTCCAAGAGACAGCTCCTGATCCAAGACTCATAGCATATCCTGAAGTAGATACTCCAGTTTCTTTTTCTCCATCGAAGTCTGAATCAGAGTATCCAATCAAGCTGAAGTCGTCCACCTGTGTATACTTGATTCCAAGGTCTTGAGTTCCCTTCAAGTACTTAGAACTCTTTTTGCAGCAGACCAATGACAAGGCTTTTGCATAAACCTGGAGAGAATTCCAACAGCAAATGAAATGTCTGGTCTGGTAGTAGTGAGGTAGATGAGACTTCCTACACGCTGTCTATACTTTGTTGCATCCTCAAATTCCTTTCCTTCAATAGATGTGAGCTTTAAGTTTTGTTCCATTGGAGTAGAAAGAGGATTGCACTCTGTCATGCCAAATCTGTTTAACAAATCTCCAATGTATTTCTTTTGAGAAAGAAATATGGATTTTGGATGTTGGGTTACTTCAATGCCAAGATAGTAATGAACATAGTCCAAATCAGTCATTTCAAAACTTTTTCCTAATTCTTTCTTTATGGATGCAATATAACTTTCATTGCTCCCTGTCATTAAAAGATCATCTACATATACCACAAGATATACAACTGTTTTGCCAACTTTCTTGACAAATAAAGTTGCATCATCAAGATCAAAAATGATTGAAGTTGAGTTTCAGAAGATGCTCAGTTAGCTTTTCATACCAGGCTCGTGGTGCTTGTTTGAGGCCATACAAGGACTTCACAAGTTTGCATACTTTATGTTCATGTCCTTTCACAGCAAATCCTTCAGGCTGGGACATAAAAACATTTTCTTTTAGATCTCCATTCAAGAAGGCAGTTTTTACATCCATTTGATGGACTTTCCAACCGTTCTGAGCTGCCAGTGCAAAGAGTGTCCGGATGGTGACCCATTTTGCTGTGGGAGCAAAAGTTTCCTCATAATCGACCCCTTCCTTCTGTGCAAAACCTTTTGCCACAAGCCTAGCTTTGTGCTTGTCAAGTGAGCCATCAGCTTTGTACTTGTTCTTGTAGACCCAATTGTAGCCAATTGGTTTGGTTCCAAATGGAGGATCAACCAGCTTCCAGGTGTCGTTCTTTATGAGGGCATCATACTCCTTTTGCATTTCTTCTTTCCATTCATCATGAGAAGCAACTTCTTTAAAGTAAGTTGGTTCAAAATCTGTAAACAAGTTCAATTCACAATCATAAGAAACATCCATATCAACAGGTGAATTAGAGTCATCTACATCACCTCCATTTTGTTGGTTTGAAGTTTTGGTTCCTGTTTTTCCAATTTCATCAGGATGAACACTTTCAAGTGTCTTTGTCAGCCACTTTGGGGGACCTTTCTGAGATGGTCCAGGCTACTCTGTTGATTGAGTTGGGAGTGAATCAAGATTGAGTCTCCAAATTCTATCAATTACATCACTTAAAGCATCAGCCGTTGTTGGAGTTTCAGTCGGAGGAGAGTATTCTTCAGAAGAAGATTCCACATGTTGATCTAGAATAGGAATCCCCCCCTTCAAGATGTGGAATCTGATTATCAAATTCTTGAAATGATTTCATTTTTGTGAATCTATCCAAGCGATCAAGTTGTCTCTCAACAACATTTTCAGATTTGGATGATTAAAGAAAAATTACATCTCTAGATACAACAAAGTTTTTGTTTACTTCATCATAGAGGCGGTATGCTTTGGAGGTGTTTGAATACCCCAGGAAGATACATTTATGACTTCTAGAACCAAGTTTGTTTCTATGTACCTTTGGTATCAAAGCATAACATGTGGAACCAAAGATCCTAAGATGTTTTACTGAAGGAACATGTCCATACCAAAATTCATAAGGAGTCTTGTTTCTTATAGCATTAGATGGACATCTATTCTTTATATATGCAGCACATAGAACAGCATCAGCCCAAAACATTATCTTTGCATTTTTGAAGAAAAGCATGGATCGTACCATATTCAAGATTGTTCTATTCATTCTTTCAGCTACACCATTCTTTTAGGGATTATAAGGCACAATTGTTTGATGTTTGATCCCATGTTGGCGAAGATAGTTTTCAAATTCATTTGATGTATATTCTTTTCCACTATCAGTGCGAATAGACCCAATATGAGATTGTGCATCATTTTCAATCCATTTAAGAAAATTCTTGAATGTTTGGAAAGCATCAGATTTGTTCTTCAATAAATAAACCTAGCACATTCTTGTGTAGTCATCAATAAATGTCATGATATATTTATTTCCATTTGCAGAAGAAACAGGCATTGGACCACATAAATTTGAATGAATAAGTTCAAGCTTCCTTTGTGCTCTTCCATGTGAATCATGAAAAGACTGTTTGCTATGCTTTCCTAGAATGCAAGCATCAGATTCCTTAAGTTTTCTAGGAATTGCAGGCAAACCAGCAACACCATTTTTGTTCAATAAGCGGAGTCTGTCATAGTTTAAATGTTCAAATCTAGCATGCCATAATAAACTTGATGTAAGTGTACCTTCTTCACGATGAGAAATATATGAGAAATGTTGTGCATGAGCAGATGTTCCTTGAAGTTTGGAAAGCCATTCTTCTTCTATTCCCCTCATCGCAAGTGATTGGTTAGATGCTTTTCTTACCTCAAGCTTGCCATCAAACATATGAATGGAGTGACCTTGCTAGCGGATGTGGACCAAGGACAGCAAGTTTCTCTTGAGATGTGGGGGATATAGAACATGATCCAGAAGAAGGTCTGGAAGACTAGGCAGTTTAAGCTTGATTGTGCCAAGCCGTGATGGCTTGATTTTTGATTGATCTGCAAAGTATACTGCTCCATCAACATTGTCAATGAAATCTTAAAAAAAATCTTTTCTATGAGTGATGTGACAGGTTTCTCCTGAATCAAGCAACCAATCATTTTTCCAGGAAGCAAGTGAAGCATTAAACAAATCTTCATTTACTCCAATGTTACATTGTGCCTCAACATAGTGAGCGGATTCAGGTGCTTTACCTTTGTCTATATCATCAGTTTCACCTTTTTGTTGGTTTCTTATCTGCTCAATTTTGTCCCATAGTAGCTTGCATGTGGATGCATCATGTAATCCATTTCTTTTGCAGCGAATACAGTGCAAATCTGTCTTTTCTCCTTAAGAATGTCTGCCCCCCTGCATCTAAAATATCTTCCTCTTCCTCTTTGTCCACCTCTTCCTCTTGAAGAATCTTGAGCAGGATGTTTTTCTTTATGAGCAAGGCACACAGTCTCTTCAGAAGACTCAAGGGTTGTTTTCTTTCCAAAATCTTTTTCTCCTTCAGTAAAATTTTTCACAAGAGAGTCAAAGGTCACATCTTTGAGATTTCCATTTGCTTGCAAAGACTCAAGATAATTGGAGTAAGTGGGATAAAGTTCCTTGAGAAAAGCAATAAGAGGGATATCCAGCTCAACCTTAGTGGACTTGATATCATGCATTATAGACTTTATTTCAGATGCAAGAGCAAGAGGATCATTGTTTTGTAGTTCAATAGTGAAGAGTTTAATCATGAGTTGGATGACTTCAAGTGCAGAATGTGAGTCATAGAGTTCTTTCGGCTTTTGTAAAGCTTCAACGACAGTTGAATATGATGAAATATGTTGACTCACCTCTTTATTTATAGATGTTATGATTAATTGATAAGCATTATTGTTCTTGTTTTCCCAAATGACGAGCTCTTTGTCTGAGTTATGCTTTTCTGGGTCACTGTCTCCTTCTCCCACACACACTCCTTTCTACAACTCATTAAAGATGAGGGTGTGTTATATCATCTGGGACCAACTAGGATAGTTCTCCTTGCCAGTGAGAATTATTCCTCCCATAGAGATGATTGAATGCATTCTGTAAAAAAAAATTTGAAATACTTCTGCTGATAGACAGTGAAATTGTACTCCAAAGGGAAAAAATATGTCAAATTCTTTATGCACTGTGTTTTCTTCCAATGTCTCTAAAATTTATAAAATATCCTCCATATCACCTCTGCCTTTTTTCTTTTTTTTTTAAACAAGAGTTCTATGCACAAATGAAAACCATTCAATATATATATATATATAATATATATATATATATATTATATATATATATATATATAATATATATATATATATTTATATATTATATATATATATATATAGATATTAGATATATATTATAATATATAAAACTCATAATAATACCTTTCAATATGTATGCCATAGACCAATATATATGCCATAGTGGAATAGGATAACGTTAAAACCACTGTATTATACCATGTGCAGCAACATCAACCAGAGAAATTCAGGAATAAGAAATGTCTCTCTCCTTTTTGTGTGCATTAGGAAGGAATGCAAAGCCCTCACAGCTTCATTATGCATGTTAAGACAGAAAGCTATTTGAGATTTGAATGCGAGTTGAGGCTCATTTGTGGAATAATAATATAGACCTCGAGTCGCTTTGTTAAAAAAATATTTTCAACGTAATTTTAATACCATTCAAAATGCAGTTCAATATGAATGCAAATCCATTAAAAACTTGGACAGGCATATATATATAGCACACAACGTTATATATATTAACGCACAGTTCAAAATGCAGTTCAATACGAATGCAAATCCATTCAAACCTTGGACAGGCAGATGTATATAGCACACAGCGTTATATAACCCACAGCGCACACACTTATGTTGTTCAATACCATTCAATCGTTTCAAATACCATTCAAATCTGCATATCCCTTACCATCTGGATATCATTCAGGCGGGCTATCCCATACAACGTTTGCTCGATGATGGAGAGGCACACAACGTTAAAAAATGACCAGGGCTTCGACTTCTGGAACGCCCCGGAGCGTTCAGGATGGTTGATGAAGTAGGGCGAGTACATCAAAACATGGTTTGTTCTAAAGCAGGGAAATCTCTTCTGGACAACGTTAAAAAACACTTGGACAGCATATGTATAAAGCCATACCACATGTTATGAGCAGTTACCATGTACAGCATTATGAAGCAAATGTTATGGACAACGTTAAAATAATACCATATACCATAACTTGGATAGCATTACCAGAGCTACAGACCTTCAAAACATGGACAGCACGTTCGACGGGCATATGTATACACATTTTTAATATCATATAACCCACAGCAAAAACCCATAGGTTCAAAAAACCACAGCGTTCAAAACGCACAGTGACTGTTCACCTTCAGAAGGATGACTGATATAGCCATTCAAACGCATTCAGTAACGAATTCAGTCCAACTACAGAAAGTAAATGGAGGCGTAGGTGGGAATAATCAAGTGAATGAATTCATGCAGTAGAGGCGAAGGTACAATAACGCCCTTTTTGAAACGTTTATGACAATCAGAGAATTGAACAGTCGGACAGAGGGGTAGCTGATTTTATGGAGAACCTGCTCAACTATATGGAGAGCAGACAGGGAGTTACAAGGGACACAGAGGCTAAAAAAGAGTTGGCTCTGATACCATGTCAGGCCAAGAGTAACTCCAGTTTGGCAGAAAACTGATTCATATATTATTCCATAGGTATCCATTATTTTATACAATAGGGAGTGATTGTTCAGTTCATCTCCCGATGACTGTTCACCTTCCGAATTTATTTTATTTACATAAAATTCCCAATCATGAAGATTAGGTGTCAACATATTATTAATATGAATATGTGCACTATACTAATATCCATTATATTAGAATTCTAGAAACAAATTTCTCTGCTAATTCTTGAAAAATGATATTAGTTGCATCCATCTTTGTATTACACTTTGAAGTGAAATGTCTTTGCATGCGTTATTAGATTCTTCGAAAAGAGAAAACTTAATTAGATTAATTTTCTTGGAAGATATTTTATGAATATGTATGCATAGATTACTAATGTTGTTTATTTAAAGATTACAAGGATTTGAGTGCATAAAGACATGGATATGAGTTTTGTGCATGAATTGATGAAAACTGTTTTCTTTTTCTTAAAACATGCATATGAGTCTCGTTCATACAAGAACAAGAATGCATGAGTGTTTCTTGAAAATGTTATGTGCATTGAAGTGAGGTTCATTGTGTTAGAAAAAAATAGTTGTTCCATGTACAAAACGATAGTCATTGCGATATAAAAAATATGTTTTTGTGTGTGGATAGAAAAAATTATTATGTAAATATTCTTAAAGAGTACAATCTCTTGAAAAGAATTCATCACTATATCAATTGTGTTAATTTCTTTATTTAGGTGCATAAAAGGTTAAGTTAACCATTTTAATTTTTCCTAGGTTTCATGCATAAAATATGGTTAGCCATAATTGAAATGGAAGCATGTGAAACTTGCATGTACAAAGACATAAAAATGTCATTATAGTAACTTGTTTTTGAAAAACAACTATGCATTTTTTTACATCAAAATAATAGTTAATGATGGTATAATTTTAGAGAAGGGAAGATGTGTTGCATACATTAAGGAAGAGTTATTATGATAAATTGTTTCATACAAAAAGAATAGTCATTGTGTTGAACATATATGTTCTTTGGATGAATGGAAGAACTAATGAACGATATTTCTTTAGAAAAATTATAAGTGATTAATTTTATGCTATCATAACTATTATGTTCATTTTTTTTGGAATAAGAACGTATACACACATGCAAGATTTGTATTAGTTTTCATTTGGAAACAATATACATTTGTATGTGGGAAATGATTACATGTTGTGTAAGTCTACATTGGAAAATATTCTTAGAGAAAGAAAAGGAATTACATACACAAAAACCATAGGAATGTTTTGGTTTCCTTGGAATATATATGGGTAATATTGGTATAATCTTTGGAAAAGAAGACATGTATTTTTATCTTTTATTGGATTAGTTTTATGCAAAAGAAAACATGTTTTTACATGCCCTATTATTCTGTATTTCCTTCAAAATGAAACATTTGTTTGCATTCTTTATTTTTTTAACTATTCCTTTGGAAAGTATATGCATTTGGATGCATTGAAACAACATTCTTTGTGTTAGCTTTCTTTACGTATTAACATGCACAAAAAGTAATAGTTGGAGGTATAGTTACTTCAATAAAGTTTATGTAATTCGCATGCACGAAGATCATAACTAATGTGTTAGTTTCCTTCAAAGGAATGTCGAGATAGTTGTAGTAATTTGTCTTGCAAGAATGTGTACTTATGCAAGGGGAATATTAGTTACTATGGAGTTTTTTTACATAAATGTATTGATGTTTATACAGTTATAACTAATTATTATGGAATGATGTTAAAGGAAGCATGTCATGATATTTTGTTTGCATTTCATGAATGTAAATGAATATATGGTGAAAAACCACTAATATAGATTTATGAATTGGTTTTATTAATACTTTATTTAATCCTGATATCAAAGGATTTTGAGAATCGCCGTTGTAGGAAAGCATTGCAACCTATAAAATAGATTAAGTTATTGTCATGGTAGGAAATAAGTTAGTTTCCTATGTAGATTGAAGGAATGTGTTTGGTAGGATAATCCACTGATGAAAGAACCAGGCTGTAAAGACACAATGCTCAAGAGGTTGTGTGTAAATGATGTCACCATGAGTGTAATAGCTTATAACAGGTTATGTTATTTTTGAGATGATATTATTTGTAGTATTTTATGACAATAGCCAAGAGATGGACTCCCTTATATCCTTATCTGATTTCTAGTGTATATTAGTTTTCAATGATGTGGTGGCTTATTGTGTTGGTTTGATGATGACGATTCGTTACATGATGTGACTTTTATATTATTAAGAATATGATTAACTAACTGAGTTAAAAGAATCTTCGAATTAAATCAATGTTACATTAGAAAGTTTATCTTAATATGCTACAATAGTGACTTTTATATTATTAAGAATATGATTAAATAACTGAGTTAAAAGAATCTTGGAATTAAATCAAGGTTACATTAGAAAGTTTATCTTAATATGCTACAATAGTGGTTGTTCATTGGTATGTAATTTACCATTCCATTACTAAAGTTACTCTATGTAATGATGAATATTTTATTTAATGATTAATCAAGAACCTTCAATAATAATTTGGATAGTTAGTTGTAGGTATATTGTGTTAAAATTCTAACTCCATACATTTTCGTGCAATGATACTAGAAAATATTACAATAAGGTGTTGAGAAAAATCATCTATCAACTAAAAAGTAGAGAGGATAAAAAATTGGGAATTTAAAAAATATTAACACAACATAAACAATAAAATAAAATAAGAAAGCATAATGAAACTCTGTATCTTTATATATGACAAAATTATTCATAACCTCGTAAAATGGAAACTATTTTCGATGAAATGAAAAGTTTTGATACCCTGTATTTATGATCCGTTTGTGATAAAATGGATCACTTTTAGTATATGTAAACATGAATCGTTTATGGTAAAATGGAAACATAAGTGGAAACATTTAGAAATCATAAGAGCGTATCTTCATAAATTTCTCGATACCATGGTAGACAAATCAATGTTTTTTTCACTTAGGTTAAATATCATTAAAAAAAAATCACTTAACGAACATATCAAGGATTAGAACAATATTGTACTACCAGACTAAAATCCCCAACGGAAGAAATCTACATTCCTTTGCAATGACGTGACGTATAGAATATATTAATACAAAAAGAAAACAATATATTAAAAAAGATTGCAATTGATCATTAAAAGATGATGGCTGGACATGGGATAAAAATGAGAGAGTAATTGAATATTAAACCATTGCATTTTTTTTTCTTTCCTTCTTCTTTTTTCTTATTTTTTAAGTTTTGTATGAAAATAAAGTGATTATTAATACAGGCACATTAAAAAATATAAATGTGGTTTATATAGTTGAAGGCTTTATATATTAAATAAAAAAATTATTACTTTATATATAATAAAAAAAATTATTGTAACCGGAAGAATATCTGACCACTGTACAGATTTACCAGATTAACTATATATAAAAAAGTCATGTTAACCTTAACTTGAGAAAAAAAAAGAATTACACATCTTATTGTAAAATATACCATCTTTCTAAATAAAATTTGTTTATATATTAATTTCTCCATCTAGTTAGAATATGAATCTATTACATTTGGAATAATCTCAAATCTTAGGAAATTAGGAGAAGGGGAGCTACGTGGCATGAATCTGATTTAACTTGAGAAAAAAAAAAAATTACACATAATGAACCATTTTGCTACATAAAATTTTCTTATTTATTAATTTCCCCATCTAATTTAATATGAACTTATTATAATTGTAATAATCTCAAATCCCTAGGAAATTGGTGGACATTTAATTTTTTAAATTTATTAAAAGTCAAAGCAATCTTATAAACTTTGTAATAAACTAAAACTATTGATAAGCATTAACACTAAGCATATTCCCTTGAGAATCAACCTAACCTATCAAATACAATAAAATAAAGTCTACATATCCTTATTTACGTTAAGTTCAAATCAAAGAACTTAAACAATTATAATTTACTTTTAATCACTAAAAATGTTATTTTACTTTAAAAAATATCCATTTTTTAAATTTATAAATACTAATATAAAAAAATAAAATCGAAATCTAATTAAGTATAATAAAATCATTTATTTTCCAAATTTTCATAATCACACAGAACTTTGAAATTTTGTAATTTGATAAATATTTAAATCTCTTACTGTGGATTCTCCGATCAAAAATTCAAAAAGCACAAACCACAGATCTCTGAAATCCAAAAATCAAATATTTAAATATAAATTCAAAATTAAATCTCTGAATATAAATTTAAAATTTCCATTTAAAGTGAAGAACTATTAAAAGGCAATAAATACGTTTAAACAAATTATAGTAAAAACGACAACTAAATACGTTTAAACAAATTATAGTAAAAACGACAACTAAAATTTTAAAAGCTACTATAATATACAAATTTGATGTGAATCTAATAAGTTTTACATATTGCGAATACGCAATCGGCATAGAACAAAGATATACTTTTAATTTAAAATTTTGTAAATGTAAAAATATTTTATTAAAATTCAATTTAAGTGAGGAATGCAATACCATCTTATAATAATCTATCCTAATTAAGATAATTAATGTTTAATAAATTTCTTATATAATTTTATTTCATGGTTACATGAAATATATTTATGACGATCATCGACTTTGTAAATGTAAAAATATTTTATTAACATTCAATTCATGTGAGGAATACAATATCATTTTATAATAATTCATCATAAGGAAAGATAATTAATATTTAATTAATTTCTTATATAAATTTATTTCATGGTTACATGAAATATATTTATGATGATTATCGACTATGACTTTCATATTTATATTTATATGTACCTCCGAATCAAACACCTTCAATTCATTAATATTAATTTAATGCTATGAATAATGTGTAAATGGGATCAAGGTTTTAATAGTTGTTTTTAATGTGCTATTTTGAAAGATTTTACAGTAGAGTTTTTCATGAATCTATTGAAATCATAAGTTTGATGAGTATTTTTATAAGATCACAAGTTTGATAAGTATTTTTATAAAATCAAAATGTTCTAGGGATTTTCAGAGTGCTAAACAGTAAAAAAATAATTTAAATAACACAAATCAAGATTTCACCTCAAATTTTTCACTAAATTCCAACACCAAAAAATCAACAAAATCTCACTTAAAACAACTCCATCCTAAAATAACAAACCATCTAAAATCTACGCAATATTAATGTCAACACCATTGACATCCTACCTAGCCAAAATCGGCTGTAACATTTTCCTCTGGAATTTTATGTTGCTGTCATTGATATTTTAGCAGTACACTACACTGATAATGTCGTATTAGGTTTAGGACTGAAAAAGAAACGAAGTAGGGGTTTTACGTTTTTTCCTTTCAGCATGAGGGATAGGCGGAGTAAGACTGTTGATCTCAATGTTTGCATTAGAATTCAGCCTTACAATCAAAGGCCTTTGAATATTTGCGTCCTCCACGTTTCCTCCAATGCCCCCCTCTTGCGCCCTTCAATTCTGGATCTACAAAAAACGCTTTTTCGTTCGCCAGCTATCTCTTTCCGTTCGTCTGCTTTGACTCATGCTTCTTGAAACCGAGGCTTTCTTCACATGCCCTATACACTCGTTTACTTGAAGGTGTGGCTCCATTAAATTGGTCGATTTGTATTGGCCTACTGAGCTATTGACAGCAGCTCTTGATATGGTTTAGATTCATTTACTACCATGTCTGTTTCTTGAACACATCTTCTGCCATCAAGACAGTGATGAACTCCATTTTAAGCATCATTTTCTGCGGCCTCATCATGATTTGGGTTTTGACTTTGTATTTTGTACTCCTCATTTCTTACATCCACACCTAAATTCCTCTATTGTTTTTATTGGGATGCACATGTTTAGGTTCCACAAGAACTTTGATTATCTGAAGTATAAGACATCTCGGTCTTGCTAGTCTCTGAGCCTTGACCTGTGGTGAACAAAAAGCGCTTTCTCTTCTCGGTCTTGACCACCCGCTGCCCGGCGTGTTAAGATGGAAGATGGTGGAGAGCATCACCGACTGAAAGAGTGTTTAGAAAGCAAAACACTGTGCAGTGCTTTGTTTCACCCCACCTAACAATTTATGTCTGAAAGCTTAATCAAGGCTGACGTGCACAGGCATTGCGCATAGCAATATGGGGGGTGGGATTCGCTCTTTATCTGGGTCGTGAAGAGATTCATGGTCTTGATGAATTATGGCAGAGGAAGTAGTGGAATTTGAGATGGTACAGTAGCTTGCCAAATTCGGGATCGGATAATGTTGGAGCTGTATTAATGGGGGCGATGGCTTGATGATACCAAGAAGGTAGTTCCGTGAGATAGTCTCTGAGCCTTGACCTGTGGTGAACAAAAAGCGCTTTCTCTTTGGATGAGAGTGGAATTCCCAACAATTTCATGGATATACGCGGCTTTAAGAAAATTACGTTGGATAGAAATCAAACATTTTTGGATGTAAACCTCTTTTAGAGCTCAAGGCTCGAACAAAATATTTTTACTTTGTTGGAATATGTATATAAATAATTTGTATTTTTTTTTATTGTTTAAGTTGCATTAATATAAATATACAGAATATATACTAATAAAAAATATATAGATATTTTCATTGGCCAGGAGGATATATAAGTGTTTATATACTTTTAATTAAATAGACCAAACATTTATATTCATTTTAGCTTTTTTATAGTATGCCATATTTTTTTATTTAAAAAATGTTTTTTTAAAGGGACACTTGTCACTCCAAGTTGAGTATGGACAGAATTATACATTTCCCTTATATTGGGCTGTAGAATGAGTCTCCAGGCTCAATGAGAAAATAATAAATTTCATAATCTTTTAATGTCAAATTGTAAGACACATTTCAATCCTTGTGTCACTTACTTATACAATATGTTTTTAATATTATTTAGTTGGTATTAAACCAACCTAGATCCATTTTAATAGTGGATCTATCAAGCGTCCAGAGGGATCAAATATCTCAAGGTGCAAACTTATTCTTTGAGTGAAAATTTTGAAGAAAGGTTTGCACCTCGAGAGATTTGATCCCTCTCTGCGCTTGATAGATCCAACTTTGATATGGATCTGGGCCTGTTTGAGTCGTGTGCATTCACACAAAATTTGTTGAACATCTAATTATTTTGATAATTTTAGATATGTTAAATATGTCGAAGATTAATTTGGTAAATTTAATTTAAAATTTTCTTAGTTACCTCAGTTTGTTGAGATGAGAGAGTTTGTTGGTAACTTGAATAATGAAAAACTATGAAATACAAATTTTGAGTGCAAAGTGTCAATGTAACCATTTTATAGATAGGAAATGTGAATACTAATAATATAGTCAATTACAAACAATCTTCTTTGCAATCAATCTGAAAATATTTTTTTTCCATTTTCTCATATCAGTCATATGAAAAGGATATAGTCAATTCCAAACAATCTTCATTGCAGTGAATCTCAAACTATTTTTTTCCATTTTCTCATATCTGTCATCTCAAAAGAGTTGTTGGAATCATAGACCATTGAAAATTTTAACTCGACCTACTGTAGTAAACAACATACCTTGTCTCTATTTCTCTCTAATATTAATACTATTTTTCTTCAAGGTAAGTTATTGTGACATATTTTCTTCAAGGTAAGTTATTGTGACATATGGAGTGTTAAACGCCAAATAATTTTCATGGTAGTTATTTTCTATTACCATATTTGAATGCAAAGTAATTAACAATGCTGAATGATGGAAAATGGGAATAATATGAATGTACCCAATTATAAATTCAAGTAAGAAAACATTTTATTTAGGATAAAAATTCAAGTATTGTATTTATGTTAGAATAATTTTTATTTTCTTACACTGAAAGAGAGTCTGTATGTTTTGGGGGTGAGAAGGAGAGATAGGGGAGATAGAGAGGGAGGTGAAAAGGAGGGACATAGGGAGTGAGAGAGAGATAGATATGGAGAGAAACTGTGTATGTTTAGGGGTTGAGGCAAAGAGATAGAGAGGGAGATACATTGGGAGATATAGATGTAGATGGAGGAGGTAGATATTTTTTTACACTAAAATCAATGCATCTAGTTAAAACAATCAAAGAGGATTAGAAATCAACATGTAAACTAAAATCAATGCATCCAGTGCAATCAATCAAATAAGATTATAAATCAATATCTATACTAAAACCCATGTATCTAATGAAAGAAATCAATATGAGAAGAAACCAACATCTACACTGAAATCAATGCATCTAGTGTAAGGTATTAAATATGATTAGAAATCAACACCTACAATGAAATCAATGTATATAGTGTAAGATATCAAATAGGATTAGAAATAAATATCTACACTCAAACCAATCCATCATGTGCAAGCAATCAAATAGCAGTAAAAATCAACGTTGACACTAAAATCAATGCATCTAGTGTAAGGTATTAAATAGAATTATAAATTGTCATCTACACATAAATCAATGCATATATTTCATGTGATTAAATAGGATTACAAATCAACAACTACATTGAAATCAATACATCTATTTTAGTGAAAATCTAAAATATTCATGACTTTCTAGATCTAACTTGTATGTTTGTATTTATCTCTGTGAGACTCTTTCTTCTCCCCACTCTCTCCACCTTCCATTCTGTGTCTCTACCTCCTCCTCTCCTTCTCTCTCTTCTCCTCCCTCTCCCCTCCCATCTCAATCTATCTTCCTCTCCCTAACTTTATCTATCCTTCTCTTCTTTCTTCTCTCCCCCTGCCATCTATATTTATACCTCCCTCCATCTCTCCTTATTTGTCTCTCTATCTCAACCCCCTAAACATATTCCACACACACTCTCTCTCTCCCCTTATCTATCTATATATCTGTATATCTCTCCCTCCTCCTTTCCCTCTCTGTCTCTTCCCCTTCTCTCTCTCTCTCTCTCTTACACACACACACACACTGACTCCCTATATCTCCATTGCCATTCCCTCTCTATATTTGTCTCTCTTTCCCTTCCAACTCCATCTCCCTCTACTCTCTCTCAAGTACTCTCTCTTTTACCTTCCTCCCTCTCCCCTTCTCTCCTCCCTCGCTCTGTCTTTGCCCCCATCATACACACACTCTCTCTCCACCCTCCAAAACTGTCACTATCTCCCTCCTCCTCTCCTTCTCTATCTCCCCCTCTCCCCCCTTCATATACATGTCTCCCTATCTCTCGCTTCCCTCATCTCTCTCCCTCATTTCATCTTCATCTCTCCCTTGTCACTTCCTATCTTTACCCCTTAAAATCCATGTCTCTCCCTCCCTCTCTCCCCCTACTCTCTCTCTTCCTTTCTCTCTCTTACTATGTCTCTCACCTCTATGCCTCTCTCACACCCTCTATTCCCCCATCCATCTCATTCTCTTTCTTAAATATGATCCATTGTATTGTATTTAACAAAGTATTTAAATTAATAAAAAACATATTTAGTTCTAAAATATTAAACCTATATTTTGGATCAATCATGTTAAAGAAAATGCAATAATAAAAAGATTAACCGAATCACCCACTATATTTCCTCTATCATTGTTGATCACCTTTCTTTCTCACTTCCCTTGGATCCTTGGTTAAGATGCATCTGTCCTAGTTCTTTATAATATTATTTATATTATATAAATTTCACATATGTGTATATAAAGTATTTTCATTTTTAATTTATTAAAATCTCCATTTAATCTCTATGAAAATATTGTTAGTATTCATGAGGATGGAGGGTTTAGATATACTTGATAAGTAATTATAACCTGTTTGCTCTTATATTTAATTAAAAAATGTTATAAAATTAGATTAAAATAAAATATTTGTAAAATGTTTGTATTTTGAAATAAGTTATTGTTTTTGGGCATGTGGTATTGATAAGTCATGGTATTGGCCCATGTTATTGTAACAATTAAAAGCCTAGATCCATAACATAATAATGAAAAGAGAAGATGACCCATGGTATTGATAAACCATAGTAGTAGCCTATCGTATTATAATTTCCGTCCCTCCTCTCCCTCTCTATCTTTCTCTTGTGGGTATTAGCCCATGGTATTTTAAAAAAAACCTAATTAGACGTTAATAATATCAATGGTAAATATTTATGATTAAAAATCTTTTCATAACTTAAATATTAAGTTTTTATCTGCCTAGTAATTAAATTTGTAGATGGAACACATCTATATCAAGTGTTACAAATATGTTGATTACATAAAATATAATATTACAATATTATATGTTACCCAATATTTATAACCACCCCCACCACTAATTAAAATGTAATATTATTAAACTTTACTTAATATTTCAAGTCAGTGCCCACCCTAAATATTACATTCTACTCAATATTTCCCCTCACTCCTAGTAATTTTATTCATCCCCTTCCATTATATTGAGTTTACCTTCCTACAACCGAAAACCTGAATGCAATGAAATATAAATTTACCTGATTATTATTCTTATAGAACTCACACAATAGAAAACATGAACGCCACGAAACATAAATTTACTTGGTTATTACTATTACAGAAATCACACAACGGAAAAGCTAAATGCAAGGAAATTTACCTCGTTATTAGTACAAGATATTTCCAAATGAATCATTGGCTTCACTTACATAAAAAAAATTTGTTATTCAATGAATAAGCTAATCGATCTCTTTTTAAATTGCGTATATATTTTTTTCAAACACCACTTCATTTACCTAATTTTCTTTGTTATTCAATGAATAAGCTAATTGATCTCTCTTTAAATTGTGTATATATTGTTTCAAAAATTGAGTTTGTTAATTTTAGGCAACACATTTTTTATTTTAATTAATTTTTTTTTTTTTATTTTAAAGTAAAGTTACACATATCTTCAATATATACAGTATATATTAGCCGACACATATATAGTAACTTTACATATATCTTCGACATATACAATATATATTAGTCGGCACATATATAGTAATGTTACATATATCTTAAACATATACAATATATATTAGCCAATGCATATATTTTCTTAATATTTTTTTTTATATAACGTTAGGTTATGTGACAACATCTCCTTCAAATTTTTTAATCTTTTCTTTAATGTAATGTTACGTTACATGACAACATCTTCCTCATATTTTTGATGTAACGTTACATTATGTGACAACATCTACCTCAAATACTGGGTTGTAAAGTGCTTCTTGTCACAAAAATATTGGTCCACTTGCAAAGTAGACTTTGACTTTATGTTTTCCTAGGGCTACCAAGGTTAGTTGCTTGGCAACATTATGGTGCTAAGTTTTTCCCAAGATGACTTGCTCCCGAACTAGAATTAATTGGACTCAAGCTTGCAATTATATTCGATGACATGGCAAGTTACAAAGAATGAAAACTGTGGAGCAGAGATATTGCACATCTTAATATGATGAATCACTTAAATAAGATTACATTGGATACATGAACAATAAATAACTGCAACAAGGCTAAACAAAACTTACTAACTGAAATTGAACTGGGACACTTGGATGAATGGTTTTCACCTCTAGTAGGTCATTGGAGTTTGGTTCTCCTACACTCCTCCTAAATTACAACCAGATAAAAATTAAATTAAGATGTATGTTGTTGTATGTATCAACTATGCTTAAAATTTAAAAAAATAACTTCAACTAGATTTAGTTTTCTTCTTCTCTTCTTCCAAATCACGTAGCCTCTAAATTATTTCAAATTATTCTTCTTGTTGTATCCTTCAAACGTGATTTTCTTCATTTCTTGGTTCAGGTCTTCCATTGTTTCAAGTTTTCTAAGTATGTCCTAGACTTATTCAAAACATGACTTATATTTGGATTGCTCCCACATGTGATCTTTTGTAGTGTTCTTTTCTTCATCCATATTTTGCTATAACATAAGTTCATAACAGAATTTCATCTCTTCAGGACTCCAATACTTACAAATTTCATTAATTTTTTCATCATCAATGTTTTCTTCAAGGTTCATTGCTAAAAATTCTACACATACCTAATCTAGACATGGTGTTGCAAGCCATGCTAGAAAGAAATTTAACTCTCCTTCGTAATCATTCTGTGTACTTGGACACTAGAAATCAATGTTAAAATTAAAAATATTTGTAGAAGCATATTGGTTCTATTCCTTCTGCTATGCAATGAGAGCTTTGTCTTGTTGTGCCTCCTCTTCCTCTACCTTTGTCACTGTTTTATGTTTTGGGGTTCCTTCTTTTCCTCTACCTCTATCTCTGTGTAACACTCCTCCATTGTATGTAACCCTCTACTAATGTAAGCTAAGAAAATATAGGTCTGATATTTAGTAATGAAATGAATACTTTATTATTAAATAAAATAATTTAATCACTTGGAAAAGCGAGACACTAAGAGATGAGATTCTTGCCAAATCCAATTGGTGAATAGGAATGGATAATTCTTTCATGCTTAGACTATTGGATCAAAATTTGGATAATCTTAATGGATTTGGAGATAAATATCCATTAAGCTACTTAGTTGGAGAAAGATGTCAAGTTAGAAAAAACATAAAATCCTTGATGGAGATAAAGGAAAGCTTTTATGAGGAAAATCCTTGCGAGAGATAAAGGCAAGAATTTTTGGGAAAAGCCTAAGAAAATGGACAAGAATGATCCATAAAAGTGGATGGAAGAAAGGTCATGAAAGAGGGTATTAAATACCCATTGAAGATATCAACATGAGGTAGTTGATCCATGGCAAGAATGCTTAGCTCGGGGATCAACTGGAGGAAGTCAGTTGTATGTTGGGTGGCAATCCTTGATTCTCGAAGTGACGTTCTTTTCAATTTCTCTTGTCTGAATCACTTGCATTGGATGCACTATATGTTTACTCCTCTATTTTTATGTTTATGAATCTCTCAACGTACATGTATAGTTGTATGTGTTATCTTTATAAGGATGATTGAATACTTGTGCATGTGACCACTAATCAATCCAAGTGTAGATTTAGTGATGGGAGAATACTAGGTAATTATTAATATTGGACCAAGGAGTTATATGGAACATGTGACTAATGGAATAATCTGAGGTGCCCACTATGCATAATAGGCTCTATTTAATAAGATGATTATATACTGATGAATGGGATAAGTATTGAATCAAAATTTAATCACAATTAAATTTAGTGAAAGAACATAATATTTGGGTTTTACGAATGCGTCAAGGAGGTATGTGACAAATAGTATCGAAGCATCTAAGTCCAAAAACTGTGTCCTAAAGGCGAACCCACCATTGTATGGTATGAATGACTTGTAGGTCCTTAACTAGGTCCTAAACAAATAAAAGATTTCACTAAAGGGTTTGGTCATAAAAGATATTTAGATGAGTTATAGAATAGTTCGCTAATTCACTAGAATCCATAAAGGGTAAGACTAGGAGTACTTTGAAATTGAAGGAAATTTTGAACTAAGGGTTGCTTTAAAATCTGTGATTCGCTTTATGATTTTTAGCTATGTCTTTAAGGTTTGAACATTGTATATCCACTGGCTCATGTTATCTATGTACACATTATGCATCACGGTTTACATTGTGTCTACTGAGGGTCATGCTAGCTATGCTCACTATGATTCATATTGCATAAGATATATGTCAATAATACCTTCAACTATGACAGTGGGACTACATGGAAATACTAACTATAGTGTGGTTATGACAAAGCATGGTGGGTGATATTTTACCCATGAAGTTGTGGTTTGTATGGAATACATTAATGCTTATTTTGGTCATCAAAGGAACGGAATCAAAAGGCCTAATCTTACCATGCTAAATTCCATGTTGATTCTTTCCTCCAGATATAATGTATGTTAAGTATTGATGTGGGACATAGTAAATAAATCTATTAATTTGTGCGTAAAAATCCACATCGGTGATCGGTAATCTACTGTAGCCCATATATATATATATATATATATTATATATATATATATATATATACATATATATAATATATATATATATATATACTATCACTATACACACACACCACATAAAATAATATATATATATAATATATTATATATATAGAGAGAGAGAGAGAGAGAGAGAATACATATTTTAATAACCATTGCAGTAAGGCTTGGAACCAATAAAGGATTACTGTATACATGCAACACTAAAGACTAGTGTGGGTCAAGAGAGGTATTTAAATGTTTAATCTGGTATGGTGATTGGAGTGCTCCACAAAAACCATACATATTATGTTATATAGTTATGATATGATTAATTCATAGAGTATGAATATTATAGCTACAATCCTTTAATATTGAACAACTAAATATGTTATAGATATATAAGGACAATATGTGAATATATGTTGATAACTAAAAGTCCTAATTATTAATATAGTTGCAGTATTAGTAGCTAACATAAACGCCAAGATGTAAAGGGATCATAGAAGTAGCAAGAGTAAGGGTGTAGTAGAAATCATAGACTCCTTGTACTCTTTCATCAAGTATGTTGAGATCTCTTATATTCATGAAATCGTGCTCTATCTCTGTCATTATTTTCTAACCACATTTTGTCTCACCATTTTGATCTAAGTCTCCCTTCGAGGAAAGGATAGGAGCTCATATTAGCTAAACCCCACAAGTTTCTCAACAACCAGATCCATGCCTTTGATATCTAAAGAAGTACCCCAAAAAGTATGGTGCTCCCAGCAGTTAGGTGCAGGGGAGAAAATATATTATTTTTGGGTTTTGGGGAGAGTAGGGGATGATGACCATTACCCCTTTCCAGAAATGGTTCAAAATTACAATAGGCTTTCCTTCCGTATTACTGATAGGCTTTAAAGTCCATAAGCAGAGGGATATATAAATCGCTTATGACTGATAAATTGACCTGAAGGTATGTTGAGGAATGGTGGTTCAAACATATAAAATTAACTTGTAAACTGTTTATGTGAAGAAAGGTGATTATTAATGGAAGTGGGTGCACCAAAATTTTGTTTTAAGAAAAAACAAATACTTTTATAAAAAGATATATAAACCCGAATCTGGTGAATATTGCACTGTTTATTTATATTTTTGTATGGGATCGCATAAAATCAAGATTTATGGATGCTACATTGAACCAAAAAACTTAATTCCCAATTGTGGTTGATAATTGATTGGATGGTCATGAAGACCATAGTCTGTCGAGGAGAAACACCCTCCTATAATTTTCTTCATGTATGCAAAAATGCACGAAGTAGTGTCACATGTTCCTTTTCATTTTGAGGGAACAAGGCCCAACCCTGTATCCTCCAAGCCTTCTAACTTGCCATGTTCCCGTATCTAACATTCTGATGATAGCACACTGCAAATTTATTTCAAACGATAAAGGAAAGCCTATGAAATTCCATGATGGAGTAGTGTGGAAACAACACCCTCAATATTCTTAATGGCTTCTATCTCAGATGTAGAAAGGCTCGCCACAACTCTATTAACTATAATTTAATTCTTTTACTGCTGCATCGTGACTTCCTAACACATATTTCAGCATATCATGGAGAGCTGGAACAATGATTTCCTTTCAGTGACCAAGTTCATAAGGATGAGGTTCATGAGAGTGTGATAACTGTGGTTTCCTTTCCAAAACTTGTTTTTTCTTCTTACATTGATTCAAGATAAAATAAATTAGTTATATCCATGTTGTCATGCCACAAACACATTTTTTTGGATAATGGTCACCCTCATATCCTTAGGTTGGATAGTGTTTATCCAAACTTTATCTCTTCTTCAAGTCACACTAGAGTAGGACCACGATGAAGCAAGAAAAGCTCGATCAATTGAAAGCATAAACACATCTTCCTATTCAGAATTGATGAAGAAAAACATTGAATGAATGTTTTTTTATTTTGAAAATCCGAAATAACAACCAATGCTTTCCCTTTCGACCTGCAATGTCAATTTTTTGCATGTCTCATCCACTAATCTGAAGGCTTATCGGGTTGTAGTTAATGACCCTACCTATTTTCTAAACGGATCATTGTTGTGGAATATTCTGGATGCATTTAGTGGGATAACATTATCCTCACCTACACCTGATAACACTTATCATCATTCTTACTTAATGCTTATCCTTATCATTATTGACTGATAGATATCAATATAAGAAACCAATCTAGTTATCCTCTTACCATGCATTTGAGGGCTCTAGGATTTTGGCTTATGTGCATTTGCCTTTTATCGGTGCTAGCATCGAGTGTTTGTGTTAATGTTGGCTATTTGAATTTTGACGCTTTGAGGTATAAATTGGTGTGCGTTATTAGTGAATTCTCAGTAAAGAGGAACTCATGGAGACGGTACCAAGTGTAGCTCCCTAGGGATGGTAAAGCTAGTGAATGGAAATCTGTAGTGAATTGGATCAAAGTGAAATGAAGTTGTTTCTACTGTGAATTAATATTTCAAATTCAACATAATGATGAAAGTTCATTATAAATAGAACAGAGAAACCTCAAGGTTGTGGTGAAACTTCTAAATTTGTGTTAAAAGAGAGATTGTTGAAATTTCAAGACGTACAAGTGGCACACTTTCTATTTTGGTAGATTCTCATGCTATTGAAAATGTCTCATTGTTATTTCTATTGTTTATGTTCTATTTCACTATTATATGCACATTCTTGTAGCAATGCCATTTTGGATACAGATGTTCCAACCAATAGATTTTTGAATATGAACTGACATATTTTTGAAATTCGAATACATTATATATTAGAATATTCCTGGTGGTTTTCTATAAATAGGATTGAGTAATCCCTCTAGGATCATCAACATCAAAAAATATTGCTTTGGTATTGTATTGGGAAAGTCACTTCTCAAATAGGGTTAACTATTTAAATGTCTTATTACTTGTTTGGCATTGCTTACCTTTTGTGTTGCATTATTCATATATTTCATGGATTAATCTCGCATATACTGGTGAATTGTTGAACACTATCAATAGTTTCATACCATTTCCCCATGTATCTTGTATATACCATGAATCTGGTTCCCATAATTCCCATTTTTTCTATCACCAGTTGTGAATTAAGAAGGAAAATCAAAGTCTTCATTTAAAACTTTAAGTATTTATGAAAAGTGTTAAATTAAGGAAAAAACAAAGGCATACAAACATGAAATATAATAAAAAATCCATCAAATCCTCTTGTTGATATCATAAGTATGTGTGCATAGTAAGAACAAGAACGAATATGAATATAATCAAAGAGATTAAAGTACTATATGGGACTTGAACATCCCCCTAGTTTCGTTGACAAGGGAAGCCAACATCGATACCTGGAAAGATTGAATTAAGATAAGATTTTGAACCTAAATTTAATTATGAGTGGTTGTGATTTCATTTTCGAATGGAAATGACAAACTGAGCTGCAGCTATAAGGTTCACCTAAAATAGTGAAAACAAGGCTATATTGGAAGAAATAATGTTGCAATTTTGAATTGTGGTGGAGTAAGCGGTAATGCAATGAAAAGACAACCAATAACATGTTGATTATTTAAATAGGTAGAAATGGTCAACTATAATTATGTGACCTTTTATTGTGCCTAATTATGGAATGATAGGAATTATGTGAATATTAAATGTATATTGCATTATGTGTGTGGAAGCTCTTTAAAAAATTAAGCTATTAGTGAACAAATACTCTATACCATGATTTAAAATGGGTTTAAGATATTTACAGAGTATTACATGTGCATAGTAGAGTAGGAGGAATGAATTTTTTTTTAATAATCGTAAAGTATGGTTATTGCAGTGAGAGTCTAGATGGTGGGTTTTTGTGGCATAGAAAATGATGGGTAAAGAAAGCTAAATCCCATATTTAAGTGCATAATAATACCCCTCTCCATCCCTATTGTTATCAAATTACTTTGGTCATATATTGAAAATAAATCACAAGTTGAATGATTTCGATGCAAGGACATAGTGGATATATATATATATATCTATATATATATATATATATTATATATATATATATATATATTATATATATATTATATATATATATATATATTATATATATATCCCAACTAATGCTCGTAAAGATAAGTACAGTTAAAAACATAACTTAATGGAATAAATTTTATGTTCATAGAGAGGATGAAATAGGAAGGGGAGAAATGTTGAACTCTTATGGGGTAACTAAAAAAAAATAGATAAAATAACAAGTTCTCTTTCTATAAATCATGGCCAACATCAGGAAAAATCATAAATAAAATGGAGATGGAGAATATCTATATAAATCAAAAGAAGGAAGTTCATGATATTCTATCAACATTAGCAAGAAATTGATGGTTAATTAATTGTTTTCCATCCTAAAACATATTATGAGGGTTTCCTTAAATGGTATCTATTCATGAAGTTTCCCATCAAATACCATTACAAAAAGTCTCTGTAGATGCCATGAAACTATGTATTTTTAAAATTGTGTTTCAAATTAATATTTTTGTGAATATACATGTAATGATACAGTGGATTTTTGGATGTGGTTTGCCACTAGTTGAAGAGCTTAAATTCACCCTTAAGGATAAAACGTTTCAAATATACACTACTGAAAGCAACTAAGCCTTACTATGTCATTATTCAAATATTCCGTAGCAACATGAATATTTGGACATGCATAAATTGGAAACTACAAGTTACTTTTGAGTAAAGAAACATCTCAATAATTATAGCTAAGATATGTAAGAGGCATCTAGAATGAACTAGAGCTAGAGTTGTGAAGTGTATGCACACATATATTACAACTCATGGTATACAAATGGAAGGAGACATTATACATTAATGAATTCTTGACTTCGATTAGAAGGTCACTACATCTAACACAAAATATACATCTACTGTAAATACATAATGGTAGTGTGAAATAAGCTCCTAATGCTTTTTGGTTAATAAATTAAAGACAATTTTAAGTTTAAAAGAACCTTCCCAACAACTCACTCAAATTCTAACGGGTGAAATTTTGCAACTTAAGGTTTACCTTAATGTACATATCCATCCAGATATAAATGGGGTTTTGTTCATAATATCTCACAAATATGAACCTTTCCAATCTAAAGAATGATTGAAGATATTACAAATGTACTCCTTGTGGGAAGTTATAAGAATAAAACTATCAATGTGCTTCTACTTTATATGAAAAAAGTATAATTTTGAACTAGATATGGTGGTGCTTGATGCATTAGAGAAATTCAAAGTAGCTTAGTGACTACTAGGAATTTTACACTAGATTCAGAACATGATTGGTCTGAATAAATAAACCAACCTTGGGTAAACTAAAGGGTTTAACATTAATACAACTTATTATAATGAAGGGATCTTAGGTTGGTAGTAAAATAATGCATGCATCTAGTAAAATGGAAGATATAAAATGTTCTAGAGGTGGAAGAAAGAGGATAACAAATATTTCAATAGCTTGTTGTTAAATTTAGAAGATGATGGCTAAGTGGAACTGGTAATCAAGATCCTTGTGACAATTGTACAATATGAAATGCATATTTTGTAACACTATTTCTTATCAAACAAACTTGGAGAAGTATGCCTGTCTGATTACATTAACAATGTTCTCTCATTTTGAATAAGACAACATAATAAGTATTGCATAAACAAATTTGATAATGGATAAATAGGTTATATTCTCTTGTCTTCCAGGGGTTATTTAATGCTTAAGCTGAGGTGTAAACATGTAAGTGACCTAGGTTCACACCTTGGTACAAATAATGCCTAAAAACTTGGAGTGTGTGGAATGTAACTTTCGCTTATGATTTATGCATAGATATGGGTACATACATGTTGGTTGTTCGATTAACTTTGGATAAAAAAGAGCAACCAGGAAAGGAGATGGCATAACTAGCTTATGTGTGGCATATTTTTGAGTACCAAACAATTGTTTTCTTGGCTAAAGATAAGGTTAATATTGTTATTAAACTTCGAATATAACGTTGGAGCCCCTACTAGAGTAACTATCATAGTCAATAGTTTTCTTTATGATTAAGCAAAGGTCATATTCTGTTGTTATTAAAATATTGTCTATGGGAAAAATTCAATCCCAAAACTAAAGGTTATGGATTTTCAAAAGTTGTATTATGCATTTATGTTATCATTTGTTAAAAGCTCCCTGCAACCATGAGATACATGAAAAATATTAGCTAAATAAAAGGACTTGAATACTTCCACATAAAAAATCTCAGTTATGCCGTGGTTGTAGAAATCGAATAGGTCCATGAATTCCTTATTCCCCAATCGACAAACTAGACATGGTTTGATTAGACTTACCTAAATGTAGTGTTAATAAAAAATTATGGGAATTTTTCGAATAATACTAACATGGCTGAAAACATGTGGATGAAGTATATGTCATGCAAGTGATGCCCCAAGCATTTGGTATTGTGTACATATGTACAAGTGGTACTATGTACAAATGGTACATATCATACTAGTATGAGTGCATGAACTGTAGCATGGTATATGAAATGTATAGTGGTATGTGTGTCATGCACACCATGCATAGGTGCACATGGTTGAGGAAAAGTCACTGGATGATGAGCTGGTGTGGAAACTGATCCAGAGTGCATACAAAGGCAAGACAAGGGTGGAAACTAAAGATAAGTATCAGTATTTTGTTTCAGTATGACATATGATCTTGATTTATGATGATGACATATGAGTTATGATTTTGATCTTTATGTGTGAGATAATTTGTTATGATATTTTATACATGTTCATTGGTCAAATCTACTAGTTTGACTTGTTGTGACTAATGCAGGGAAACTATCAGAAGCAAGTGTTTGGCAAGAACACAAATACATTGAAGGAACATGCATTTATTTCTATTATTTAAACAAGTGGGAAACTAAGGAATCATAGCTAAAGGTCGAGCAACATTAACCCATGGTTTCTCATGTAACAAAAAAAATTGAGTTTCGGCATCTGAAAATTTCTCACCAAATTGAATGAAACAAATGTACAAGTAGCAATGGAAGGATATTGTTGGTAGAAATCAATTGTAACCAATATATCAGAAGGTATCATTATGATGGAAAGGTCATGGGAACCTAAAAATTCAGAAACAACCATCTGTGAAAGAGGAAACAAATTGTAAGATGCACTAATACATCGAGGACAATGTACATTTAAGGGGGGGTGTATGTAACACCCCTACTTTGTATGTAACACTCTATTGAACTAAGTTAAGAAGATCTAGGTCACATATATAGCAATCAAAGTAAATACTTTATTATTAAATAAAATAATTTAATCAATTGGAAAAGAGAGACACCAAGATATGAGATTCTTTCCAAATCCCATTGTTGAATTAGAATGGATAATTCTTTCATGATAAGACTTCTAGATCCAAATCTACATAAGCTTAATGGATTTGGAGATAAATATCCATTAAGATACTTAGCTCGAGAAATATTCTAAGTTAAGAAAGAACATAAAAGCCTTACGATAGAGAAAAGTAAAATTTTATGAGGAGTAGCCTCACGGGAGATAAATGAGAGCTTTTCTTGGAAAAGCCAAGATGAATGGATAAAAAAGATCCATAAAAGTGGGATGTTGCTAATGGAAACCATACCGTGAAAGATGGTATTAAATACCCATTGAAGATATCAACAAGAGGCAGTTGATCCATGGCAAGAACTCTCAGCTCAGGGGTGAAGAGGAGGAAATTAGTTCTAGGTTGGGTGGCAGTGCTCAATTCTCCAAGTGACATTCTTTCCAATTTCTCTTGTGTGAATCACTTGCATGGGATGTACTATATGTTTACTCGTTACATTTTTATGTTGTTGAATCTCTCAGCATTTGTGTATAGTTGGATGTGTTATCTTTATGAGGATGATTCAATACTTACGCATGTGACCACTATTGAATCCAAGTGTAGATTTAGTGATGGGAGCATATTAGGTAATTATTAATATTGGACCAACGAGTTATATGGAACATGTGACTAATGGAATAATCTACATGTGACCACTATGCATGAGTAGAATTGGATGTGTTAATGAGATGATTATATACAGATGCATGGGATAGCTATCGAATCTAAATTTAATCACAATTAAATTTATAGAAGGAACATAATATGTGGTTTTTAATAATGTGTGAAGGAGGTATGTGACACTGTATGTGTCTCTCTCTCTTCCACTTCTTTAGTAACCCTTGTTGCTACAAATAGGTTGTCCTTCACTTGCTTTTGAGATTCAAGTGGGCTTTTCTCGCAGAATAAGATCATGTCTATCTAATGTATCATGTCTATTTAATGTTTGTGTTGCATCATCCGCAACCATTCATCTTTAGCCAATAATTCTTCATCAAAATTTATATCAACAATATTAATTGTTGGATTCATCAAATTTTCATGAGCAAGCTATGTTGTTGGATTCACCAAATTTTCCTCACTTCTAATTGTGCATTGTAGGATTCAGGAGCATCTATGTGCTCTTTATCTGCTTCTTCTACAAAATTTTCATAGTTGTCCACCTATTGTTGAGAAAAATCGAATTCAACAAAGTCTTCTTCTACACATAGTTTTATGCAATTTAATGCGAAGACACTATTTCCTCTTGACTTCCAATTATTTTAAAAAATCTTCATACATATCTTGTTATCGCTTTGTCGTTCTCATCCTCTTGGATTTTCCCATTTGTTGAGTGTTGGTTGATTCCAAATCAACAGATAAATTGAACCCTCAACAATGATGCTTTGTCGTTCTCATCCTCTTGGATTTTCCCATTTGCTGAGTGTTGGTTGATTCCAAATCAACAAATAAATTGAATCCTGAACAATGATGATTTAACTTCTAAAGAATCGGAAATAGATTACTTCATCCTATAACCAATGCATTCAAAAGATTTCAAGCTTTCAGAAAAATATTCTACAAATTCTTTAATAAAAACCCTTTTCAAAATTTCCTCTAATTAAAGAAAAAATTACAACCATATGAACAACAATGCCAAACCTCTTTTTTTTAATAGGCAACCATTTAAAAAAAAAATATTAGCCTTTGGAGCCACATAAAATGAATCCCTTTTTACATTAAAGAAAAGAAGTCACGAGGACTTGAAAAACGTAAATATCTTTGAATTTTTTATTTTTTTTAACTTTGAAGTCATGAAATAGGTAAATCCATTGTCGTTTAAAAAAAAAACCCTTTGATGTGTTTCAAATTTCATGGTCTCCGTCTTTAAAACATCGTGGTCTCCTACACGGTGGTTGCGGGATCTTCATAGAGCGAATATTGTCTGCGTGCGTTCAGCCACTATTTTTTCGAGTCTCATAATTTTGCGAGGGTCAGCGCATATGGTCATCTCAGCATGGGTGCCTTGGGCACTTAATTTATTTTTTTGTCTAAAAGAAAACTTATCCCCGCCTGAGCTGAGGTAAATACCTCCTTTGTCCTTGTCGCATAACTAGTTTCTTCAAAATAAAATAGGTTTTTTCTCCTTCTTGGTCTCTGCTACTCTCAGGAGTCTTATACAACTTGAAGCTCTAATACAATGACAAAGAATAAAAACTCGAATAGAGATATTGCATTTCTGAATATTAAGCATCAGATAAATAATATTACATTGAGATATAGACCATAAATAATTGTAGTAAGACTAATCTAAATTGAACTAACTGAAAAAATTTGGATAAAAAGTTTTGAGAGCTAACAGATGGTTAGAATTAAATTCTCCAACAGCAAAAACAGAACATATTAATCACAGTTCACGTACAATTCACGTACAGTGGAACACATTGAGTAGCTAAGCTCACCCTCAATTTGATAGATCGGAAAAGCCATTGCATTTCTGCTAAAACGATGAGGAATCCCAATTTAACATTATCGTTTAAACCAGGTGGCTGGTGGAATAGACAAGTATTGATGAGAGGTCTTAAAACAATGGCCGTAGTGTCACGAACACTAAGGGTACATGTAGCATAATTTTGTTTCCACAAGTTGAGCCATTGACCTGGATTTGTGGCATTAAATAAATTATAAATTAGAGGCATCTCTCAGATAATGAAATAAGAGGAGAAATATGATCTGAGTTAACCTGTGCATCTCGTGAATTTAACAGAAAATAGGATAGATTCAACAGAGAAACAATTTTTTTTTTTCACCATAATTGTTCTTCTGCTGTACACTCTTATCGTATGGCATGAAGCTATTGGACAAATTCATCAGTGAAGAAGAAGAAAATGGGAACTGGAATGGGAAGGAAAGTTAGAGTATGAATAGGTCGTTGCCTCCGGTTTTACAAGGTTAGAGATCGAACCTTGCACACTTCACTTCGTATCTTTTTTATCTCCCAAGGTTCATGATCGAATCTTGAAAGAGAAGTGGATGAAAATTTATGTTCATATTAATGCTCAAATTTCTGGGCGATGCTAAATTTGGATAGCTTGTTCATTCTCTTTCTGCTGGGCGAAATTATGATAAGTATCAGTAGTTTTAATTAAACTTCTTTGAAATCCATTAATGTTGTTAGTATCATTATTTTGAATTACTTCAGGGTTGTAATAAAAAATCCATTGAGATGATGTGCAAGTCAGATATGGGTTGAAATTACCAGAAGTATCACTAGTTTTAATTCAACTTCTTTGAAATCCATTAAATCCGTTAATGTTGTTAGTATCAATATTTTGAATTACTTGAGGGTTGTAATAAAAAATCCATTGAGATGATATGCAAGTCAGAGATGGGTTGTAGCTTACAACTTGGGTTTCTCATTTATTCTCTACGCAATCATCTCGAAGATCTTTCGCAGATGATTCAATACTTTTCTCTTGAAAAAAAAACAATATTATTGTGGTTTGCATGAGAAAACTATTTTATCTTTGAAGTTGTATTTTCACAATTTTCTTTATCCTAGGGACTTAAGGGGTGTTTTTCGAATTTTTGTGACAGATCTGACCTAGTAATCATGTGGAGGTAATCTAATCTACGCTTCTTTGTAAAACACCACGACATCTACTTTGAAAAAGGTTACAGAATGTTCATCCGAATGGTGGTTTCTTGACCATCTTCTCTAGATATTGTAATTTCAGTGAATTATCAGGTACTTCAGTTGTACTTACAAATCTTCTTTCGTTTTATTATTCTAGTCTCCTGAAAGGCAGGGATTTTTGTGTATAGAAAATAATATCTTATTAGAAGGTTTCACATTGTTTTCATGCAATAGTTTTTAAATAACTTGAATGATAACTTTACATATTAAAAACAAAGAAAGCATGCTGTTTTATTAATAATATGTATTGCAGGGATACTGTTACTCTGGAAAAGAGAATGTAGGTGAATACTACAAACAATAAGATTTAAGATGTTACAAACAATAAGATTTAAGATGTTATAATACTTTTAATAAAGAATGTAGGTGAACTTGTAAAAAATAAGTTAGAGATATTGTTTTCTTGTAAAAAAACATAAGCCAAAACTATTATACTAAAAGATTAAATAAATCATGATATTTTTCCTGAAAAGAATGTAGGTAAACTTTTTTCACCAAAACATAAATAAAATAAGTTATTTCATTAAAGAAAAGATTACTATAAGATTATGAGAGAAATATTCATTTCTTTGGAGATATTAGCATGGAATTATACCAGAAAATAAGATTAATAATTTCGTAGAAATATGAGCATGATTCTTGTAGAGTCTTAATAGGAATATGTGCACAATAATAAAATCCATTATATTGGAATTATTGAAATAAATTTCTACGTTAATTCTTGAAAAAAAGTATTAATTATATACATGAGCGTATTAGATTTCGAGGTGAAATATCTTTGCATACATTATGAGACTCTTGGAAAAGAGAAAAGTTAATTAGACTAATTTTCATGGAAGGGTTTTGATGAATATGTATGAATCCATACTTGAGTGCAGAAAGACATGCATAGGATTTTTGTGCATAAATTGATGATTTTTTTTTTGTTGTTATTAAAAAATCAATACGAATCTGGTTCATACAAGAACAAGAACACATGATTGTTTCTTGAAAATATTATTTGCATTGAAGTAACGGTCTTTGTATTAGAAAAAGAACACATGTTGCATGTACAAAATGGTAGTTATTGCGATATAGAAAAATTGTTTTTGCATGTAGATAGAGAAATTATTGTCTCACTGTATGAATTATGTTAATTTATTTATTTAGGTGGATAAAAGTTTCGGTTAACCTTTTTATTGTTTCCTAGGTTTCATGAATAAAAGATGGTTAGGTATGTTAATTTACTGAAAGGGAAGCATGCGAAACTTGCATGTAGAAAGACAGAGAAATGTTTTTATATTAATTTCTTTTTGAAAAAGAGCTATGCTTTTGTTTACATCAAAATAATAGTTAACGATGGTAGAATTCTAAACAAGGGAATATATTTTGCGTACATTAAAGAAGGGTTATTATGATAAACTATTTCATACACAAAGAATAGTCATTGTGTTATAGGTATATGCTCTTTACATGGATGGAAGAACCAATGAGCTATATTTCTTTAGAAATATTATATGTGATTTATTTTATGTTATCATAACTATTATGTTAGTTTTTTTTGGAATAAAGTTATGTATGTACATGCAAGATTTGTATTATCTTTCAATTGCAAAGAATATACATTTGTATTTGGGAAATGTTAGCATGTTGTGTGAGTCTACATTGGAAAATATTCTTTAGGAAAGAATATGAATTACATGAAAAAAAACCATAGGAATGTGTTGGTTTTCCTTGGTAGGTGTATATATATATATATATATTATAAAAAACGAGTGATGATGGTATACTTTTTAGAAAATAAAACATGTATTTGTATCTTCTCTTCGATTAGTTTTATGGAAAAGAAAACATCTTTTTGCATGCCCTACTATGCTATATTTCATTGAAAATAAAACATGTGTTTGCATGCTCTATTGATTTAAGAATTCTTTTGGAAAGTATCGTTGTGTTAGATTTATTTACATATTTACATGTACCAAAAGTAATAGTTGAAGGGATAGTTATTTTGATAAAGTTTATGTAATTCATATAAATGAAGATCGTAACTAATGTGTAAGTTGCCTTTAAAGGAATCTCTAGATAGTTGTAGAGATTTGTCTTGTAAGAATGTGTCCTTATGCAAGAGGAATATTAGTTAATCAAGAATTTGTTTATATAAATCCATTGATGGTTATACACTTATAACTAATGCATATGCAATGTTGTTAAAGGAAGCATGTCCTGATATTTTGTTTCCATTTGATGAATGTAAATGAAAATATGGTGAAGCACCACTACTATAAATTTATGAATTGGTTTGACTAATACTTTATTTAATTATTATATCAAAGGTTGTTGATAATAGCAGTTGCAGGAAAAAGGTTGTGACATATAAATGGATTAATGTATTGTTATGGTAGGAAATAAATTAGTTTCCTATGCATATTAAAGGAATGCCTTCTACAAGATAATCCACTCATGCAAGATCTAGGCCCTAAAGACATAATGCTCAAGGTTTTGTGGGTAAATTATGTCATGGTGATTGTAATAGCTTATAAAAGGTTATGTTATTTTTGAGATGATATTATTTGTAATATTTTATGATAATCGTAAGGGATGGACTCCCTTATATCTATTCAGTAAGGGGTGAATACCGTCCGGAGTGTTTTGGTAACATAATTAAACATTTACTAGCTTTCACCCTATGAGATTTCTAGTGTATATTGGTGTTCCACGATGGGATGACTTACTGTGTTGGTTTGATGATGATGATTCCTTTCATGATGTCACATTTATATGATTAAGAATACGGTTAACTAATTGAGTTAAAAGAATCATGGAATTGATGGAAAGTTATATCAGAAAGTTTATGTTAATATGCTACAATAGTGGTTTTTATTGGTTATGTAATTTATTATTCCATTACTAATGTTACTATATGTAATGATCAATATTTTATCTAGTGGTTAATTTGGAATATTGAATAGTAATTTGGATAGTTACTTCTAGGTATATTGTGTAAAAAAGAAAATCTAACTCCATACATTTTCATGCTAAGTTGCTGAAGTATATCACAATAACGTGTTGAGAAAATTAATCTACATACTAAAGAGACTAAAGAGGATAGAAAATTGGGAATTAAAAAAAAACAGCGCAATATAAAAAAGCTATATTAAAACTCTATATCTTTAAATCTGAAAATAATAATAATAATAATAATAACCTTGTTAAATGAAAACTATTTTATATGAAATGAAAAGTCTTGATAACCTAAATTTATGATCCATATGTAATAAAATGGATCACTTTCAATATACATAAGCATAGGTGAAAAAATTTAGAAATCACAAGAGTGTATCTTCATAAATTTCTTGATAAAGGGTAGAGCAAACAATTTTTTTCACTTAAATTAAATATCATATCAAATAACTTAAACAAACATATCAAAATTAAAACAATATTTTATTTTAAAAACTGTAATGGAAGAAATATACAATCCAGGGAGATTAAAACAATATTTTATTTTAAAAACTGTAATGGAAGAAATATACAATCCTCCCTGGATATGAAGGATTAAAACAATATTGTATTACCTCACTATAATCCCCAAGGGAAGAAATCTATAATACTTTCCAATCATCAGGATTAGAACAATAGTGTCTTAACTCACTAAAATCCCTAAGGGAAGAAATCTACATTCCTTTCCAACCAGGTGACATATGGAATATATTAAAAAAAAAACACAATATATATAAAAAAAAAAATTGAATTGATCATCAAAATATCTTTTGATGGTTGCACATGAGATAAAAAGAGGAAATAATTGAATGTTGAACCATTTCTTTTTTTTCTTTCTTTCTTCTCCTTTTTATTTTAATTTGTATAGTTAAATTTTGTATAAAGATAAAATTGCAAAATATTTAAAAGAAAAGTCTACTAATGTTGTTGATATAATGATATTTACTACTATAAGTATAATAAAAATATTAATCTGGCTTATAACAAAACAAATTATTGCTTTATATATATAAAAAAATAATTATTGCAATATGTAGGATGTTTTACCAATGTACACATTTACCACATTAACTATGTATAAAAAATTTGTGTTAACTTTAAAGAATTACACATTTTATTGTAAAATGAACCATTTTGCTAAATAAAATTTGTTTATATATTAATTTTCCCAACTAATAATTTAGAATATGAATTTATTAGAATTGTAATAATCTCAAATCCCTAAGAAATAGATAGACATCTATTTTTCTAAGATTATTAAAAATCAATACAACATTACAAATTTTGTAACACACTACAACTATTGATAAGCATTAAGACTAAAGATATAACTTTGAAGATTACATATTTTGTCTATAAATACTAGTATCAATTCAAATCTAATTAAATCTAATTAAATTATTTATTTTCCAAATTTCAATAATCACATACCTTTACAATGTTCTAAATTGAGAGATGTTTAAATATAAATTCAAAATTTTTCAGTTAAATTCAATAACTATTAAAAGAAAATAAATACGTTTAAACAAATTATAGTAAAAAAACAACCAAAAAGTTAAAAGCTACCCTAATATAGAAATTTCGTGTGAATTTAATAACCCTTACATATTACGAATACGCACTCGGCATAGAACAAAGATAAACTTTTAATTTAAATTTTGTAAATGTAGAAATATATTATTAACATTCAATCTAAGTGAGCCATGCAATATCATTTTATAATAATTTATCATAAGTAAGATAATTATAATATTTAATTAATTTCTTATATAATTTTATTTCATGTTTATATGAAATATATTTATGACGATCATCGACTATTACTTTCATACTTCAATTCATTAATATTAATTTAATGCTATGAAAAAAGTGTAAATGTGATCAAGGTTTTACATGCCCCGTCGACATTGTCCGAAGATTCTGGAAAGTGACTACTATCGCTATCTAAAGTCAAGGCACTGTTAATGTCAACGCCATTGACATCCTACCTAGCCACAATCGGCTATAACATTTTCCTCCCAACAAATGATTGTGGAGTTTTATGTTGCTGTCGTTGATATTTTAGCCGTACGGCGATGATCTCGTATTAGGTTTAAGACTAAAAAAGAAACGAAGTAGGGGTTTTAAGTTTTTTCCTTTGAGCATGAGGGATAGGTGGAGGAAGACGGTTGATCTCAACGTTTGCATTAGAATTCAGCCCTACAATCAAAGGCCTTTGAATTTTTGCGTCCTCCACGTTTCCTCCAATGTCCCCCTCTTGCGCCCTTCAATTCTGGATCTACAAAAGACGTTTTTTCGTTCGCCAGCTATCTCTTTCCGTTCATCTGCTTTGACTCATGCTTCCTGAAACCCAGGCTTCCTTCACATGCCCTATACACTCGTTTCCTTAAATTGTTGGCTCCACTAAATTGGTCGATTTCTATTGGCCTACTTGAGCTATTGACAGCAGCCCTGATATGGTTTAGATTCATCTACTATCATGTCCGTTTCTTGAACACATCTTGTGCCATCATGACAGTGGTGAACTCCATTTTCAGCATCATTTTCTGTGGCCTCATCATGATTGGGGTTTGGATTTTGTATTTTCTACTCCTCGTTTCTTACATCCACGCCTAAATTCCTGTATTGCTTTTATTGGGATGCGAGGTTGGTTTCCATCCTCCTTTTTTATTAGCGTCGCTCAGCGATATTCACACTACCCGTGCCATGCACTTGTTTAGGTTCAAGAAGAACTTTGGCTATCTGAAGTATAAGAAATTTCGGTCTTGCTAGTCTCTGCGCCTTTATCTGTAGTGAACAAAAAGGGCTTTCTCTTTGGATGAGAGTTGAATTCCCGACAATCTCATTAATATACATGGATTAAAAAAATTACGTTCTACAGATATTAATGAAAAAATGATTTTAATTATAAGTTCATTCATAAATATATTAACATAGATGTTACATTACTTAAATGTTTTGTATAGTTATTTAATTTTTTAATTTTTAGATTTTTTATAATGTTTATTTTCATAGACATGAAAAAAAATTAATTCAATTTTGATGAGGGACTTGAGAGCCAGGCTTTACACAGGCTTTACACATCATACAGGACTGTAGAATGAGCCTATCTGCTCAACAAGTAGATGATAATAATCCATTTTAACTATAGAAATGAATCAAATCTGTTCAGAAGTAAACATCTTTTTAAGCTGAAGGTTTGAATAATATGTGTATATAAACCATTTGTATTTTTTATTGTTATATATATATATATATATATATATATATATATATATATATATATATATAGAGTGTGACACTACTTAAATTATCTTAATTATCTTAAGGACAAACAAAATATAATTTTCAATCTGTTCATGATAGTGACATTATTGATGTTTTATAATACTTTTAATTTTGCATACCAAACACTTACATTCATTTTAGTTTTTTTATAATATACTACATTTTTCATTTTAGTTTTTTATAATATACTACATTTTTTTATTTAAAGAATGTTTCTTTTTAAGGGACACTTGTCCCCCAAGTTGAGTATGGGCATAATTACACATTTTTCTTATATTGGGCTTTAGAATGAGTCTCTAGGCACAATGAGAAAATAATAAATTTCACAATCTTTTAGTGTCAGATAGTAAGACACATTTCAATTTGTTATATCACTCATTTGTTATGTCACTGACTTATACACTACTAGATGAAGGCCATTTTTAAGACATATTTTTAAAACAAAATAAATCTTTTTTCTTAAAATGTCATTCTTTATATTATATTTTACATTAAAATTTAATATTAGTTGAACTATATTAATTAAGACAAAACAATTCGAGGAAAAAATATTTTAAGAAGAAACCTTATATTTAAGACTAAAACACTTTAAGACAAAAATATTTTAAGGCAAAACATTATATCTAAGATAAATAACACTTTGAGAAAAAAATATTTTAAGATGAAACGTTATATTTAATACAATGGTCACTTAAGACAATGGCACTTAAGACAAACCCATTTAAGACAATTAACAATTAAGACAAAACCATATCAGTTTAAGGCAATATTATCTAACACCTGGAAAACTGACTCTCATAGTGCACCCTAAGTTTGTCAACTTGCAGGATACTACAATCTCCAGCGTATACCGAGGTTTCTATTTCACTTACCATTCACATTACTTTATATAAAGACAACAATTTGTTGGGCTCTTCATTCTGTTGGGCTAGCCAAATCTGAAGAACCTGAAAGCTTTTCTTGGCAAGATTTCCTTGACATTAATTCATCTTTTGTCCCTTCGACCTTTGCTGATATGATAAGAGTCAACTTGTCTGTCATGGCATTCTGCACTACTACATGGAGGGGGATTTTAAGACAATTTTTTAGCGAAAGTAAATATTTTGTCTTAAAATTTAATTTTTTCTTAAAATTTTTGATACGAGGCGCTATTATAAAGGTAAATGTAAAGGATTAGGGGTTCGTATTTGCATTGTTGATGGGTTCTTTAGGAAGCGGTGCGATGAAAGACCACAACAACTCATGAGATTTGGGGTCATGGAGATCGACAATAGAGGTTCTTGGTGAGAGGAGCAATGGAGGAACTTTCGGTGAATGTGGATAGGAGGTAGCATATTTGGAGTATTTTTCAGGGTCTCCATTGATTGTGTTTAATCTATGTTTTTTGAATGTTTCATTTATTCTGAACGCTAATTCTATCCATTCATTGCTATTATCAGCACATTTTTATGTTGGAACTTGTGAATGTAATCAACAACATGGAATAGATTCACCTAAAGGATGGTGGAGGAAAAATATAGAATATCCATTGGCAAAAAATATGCCTACCTCAAAATTGCTACAAAAATTTTTGTGAGAAGTAGGCGTTCACGATAAAAGAAATTCACAAGGACGATAATTTGGGTTGCAAGTTTGGACATAGATGGGTTAAATGTAACCTTCGTTGGTGTTGTTGTGTGAAATATGTCTAAGAATAATTATCTGAGCTAGATTTAGTTTTTATCTTGGTTGTAGATGATATCAGGGATCTCTACTGGTTTTTTTTTTTATTCAAGGTACACTAATAACAATTTATTTTCCACTCCAGTGGTTGGCATACTTCATGGTTACACATTAGTTGGTTATGTGTGTGGTCCTTCTTCTAAGCCTTTGCTCATATGGATCTTCTTGCTACTTCTCTAGTTTGGGATTATTCAATTAGCGGATTTCTGAGGATCTTACTAGCTACATGATTGTCTTCATTGTGGTCTATCTGAGACACATTGGCTATCTATTTTATATGGTATTTCTTTCGAGCCTTTTCTCCTATGGATCTCCTTCCTCCTCTCTGCTTTGGGATTGATCGATTGGGGGTTCTCGAGGATCTTTACTACTACATAAGTGCATTCATTTTGGTTTGTGGGGTTGGTAACATGTTTGAATTTGGAATTCGATCACAAAGGAGTCTCTTAGGTCATTAATTAGTCTGGAGGGGTATTTATTTTCCAATTTGTCCATTAATTATATGAGGGACAATCCATTAATGGTTTGTGTCATCATTGAAGATCTTTGTCGATTGTGTTCCTGATGAGATTTTCTGAAGGACATTGGTCAATGGTGATTGGCTAACCTATTGTATTTCAGCGGGTGTCCTACTGGATTCAGCTGGTGATGACCTACATCGAGTGGTGTCAATAATTGATAAGTGATAATAATTTACCTTCTCTACCTATTTTATTGTTTCTCTTTCAGACACTATTGTATAAGGTGTTCTTTGGTAATGCTCTCTACTTTGTTGCACATATAGGCAGGATTGCATACTACCGACAGTGTCCATTGTACAACTAGCCTTTACATATATTGGTAAGATGTCACTTGATACTGAAGGAGACTCGGGTGATGATGTGCCATTACTCGATGCATTGGTACATGTGACTATTGAGGCAGAGAGTCACAAATGCACCAAGTAGGGAGTCTAACTCTTTTGGACATATCTTGTACATGTAATTATACACATGGATTCAAATGTTTCAGTATCCCCGTTGGATATTCTACCTAAATATGGTAAATCCATAGGAAAAAACATAGTGTGTGGAAAAATAAGTCTATTAAGGTTTATCTAGATTATTAGAAGCTCCATTTTGTTTCCAATGTTTTTTGGGACCGAGTGGTGGGATTACAAAAATGGGATTTGGGGGTAACTGGTTTTATTTATGAATGGATGGATCTCAGATGGCATCCTAGGATAGGGAACATTGGTACCCTATTCTCAAGTTTTCTCCTCATTTCAATATTTTATAAAATCAATGGTTATGCTTCCATTTTATTAATTATGATGAGGCTATGAAAATTTGGGGATCATATTGGGTTCATTATCGTGTTTTACTCTATTTACATCTTTGGAATGAGGGATTCGATCCATATCTGGAATTTCCATAAAAAAACATTGTTCCAAGCTAAAATCCCTAGTTTACCCCTTGTATTATGGTCACATGAATCATTAATGATGATTGACAATTCCATTGGTAATTTTCCTTTCCTAGAGGAAGCAAGCCTGTCATAGAGAGAAACATATCACATGGCTTCTAGTGGAGGTGGACTTCGTTGATGGACTTCATGCATAGGTGGAGCTCAACTAGGTTGGCTTCTCTACTAGGTAGCGAATTGACTATTGGGAAATTCCTTTTCACTTCTTGGGTTGTCATAATGATGGACATCTTATTGCTGAGTTCCCGCATGGATTTTGGAATTGATGACATGGAATATCAAAGATTATCTGTGATGGGGGTCGTCTATTGACATATGTACACTCTCTGATGGCTCAGGAGATTGGGCAACACTATCTCTTGGGTAACCTTTAAATCACACCACCTATGACATGTCTTCAGCAACATATTCGTAATGATTTTCTACCAGGTGTTGTTTCTCTTAGTAAATCTACTTTATGTCCTTTATTTATTATTTCTCTGCATATTCAGCTACCCCATGCTAATTGTATTGAACATTCTTCAATGTTAGTTGCACTAGGAATTTCTCCCTATTCGGAGAATTTTGAATCTATCGACACTCTATCTTTTGATGTTAATGGGACAACCTCCACTATTGATGACTCATTGAATGATAGCCCTGACCCTGCTCACATTCAATTTCGGGCTTTTTCTCAAGCCCCTTCTCTTACTAATTTGGTGTGGATTGATATCGAGTTTCTATGCTTTCACTTAGCCCCAAGGGTTAGCTTAGTTGGTCAAAATCATTGACTTGCCGATCGAAAGGTCACAAGGTCCATTCTACCTAAAGCCCTTAGGGTAAGGCCTAGCTAGTGGGCCATGGGCTAGATTCCCTTCGGGGTCGATAGGGCCAGATTTTCCATGGGCATAGCAACCACCCATTGACCATGGTGTTCGTGAACCACAACCAAAAAAAAAAAAGAGTTTCTCTGCTTTCACCCTGATATCCATCTAGAAGCCTTGTTGATTCTTTCATCCTCCTCTCCTAAGATCTATATCAATACCAATTCTCATGGTAATGTGACTATTAGTAAGGAGCTATGTTCGAAACCTCCAAATCATCCTAATTGGGCTGATACTAATCTTCACAATCTTTCTACAACATTAGATCCTTGTCCAACATCTTTTGGTACATCATGTTTTGTTGAGTCCTTTAATTTTGAAGTAATGGAATTCAATGAGGTAATAAGTGCCTTCTTACAAGTCTTTAAATTACCTAGAGAAGCACATAAATTCGATTGTATCAAATAAAAATTTGCATAGTGCTATTTTAAGTGCAACTCAAAGGTTTTCGCTAGTGCAGAGATAGTTTATGTGCTTTCATACTCTGATCATGTTCAACATTGATGCACATAATCCAATGGTGAATAATAAGGTATTCATTTTTCATCTATTCCATTACTTGGTAGTTCTCATGGATCATCATATTTCAAATTATTTTGGGATCAGCCTTTGTCCAACATCCTCTTTCTTAACATGCAGTGTTATTGCAGATGTGAGAGGCAGATTTCATAGCGAATAACCGAGGTATATATGATGTAAAATATTTACTGGATGACTATTTAGGATCCTTGTATGATCGTATTGTGAAAAATGAAACGAAAATGAAGATGATAATTTGACGTCACAAAATAAACTTCCCATAAATGAAAACGAAATCTTAGATCTAGATAGAATGCTAAATATTGTAATTTGTGATAGGGGGAAGAAAAGGCTTTCAAAATTAGTGATGATCTTATTCATCAAATTTAAGAGTAGTTTAAGGAAAAAGCTCGCAAGCCTAAGCAAGTGAATTTAACAATGTGATGATGCAATGGTGCATTGTAGATTGAATCTTCTAAATAAAATGCAACATAACCCTTGTTATGGAAGATAAAGGTCTATGTATTCTGTTGTTATATGTGTTGCAATATTAAGATTCATGGTGGAGATTTGTTGGTTTCCAATGCTAGCAACATTCAATGTTCCTCATGACCAAAGTGACAATGAGGTGGTTATATACCAGTTCCTTGAAAGTTTACATAATGAAATTCGTGTTACCTCTATCATGTGCATGCAAGAAAAACAAGATGTTTCTTTTTACTTATTTGGTAAAGTTCACATCTCATCACTCCATTGTTGAGAACAAGTAGAAAATTATAAATGCAATCGAGGTTAATACCACTTCTCTACTTGTATCTCCTCATATTTTGAATACATTGACTTTTATTTTAGAAAGGAGTTTCAAATGGAATAGAAAGGGTTGAATCTAATCTTTAGGTGTTTAGGAAAATTCATCCATGACATGGAAAAAAATTTGTGGCTCATGAATTTATGCAAGGTATTCAACTTTTGAAATGACTTAAGTGTAGATAAGATAAAAATGAAGCATAAAAATGTTCGTATAATTTGCTGACAATCATTGTTGGTTTATAGATGCAAATGTATGGATTTGGCTTGACTAATTGCCTTACAAATTAAGTATGCTTTGTTGGTTTATAGATGAAAATGTATGTATTTGGCTTGACAAATTGTCTTAAAAATTAAATATTCTTTCTAGAATCACCGTGCACCTCTTGTTTCTACCAGTGCGTATGAAATAGTATTTGTCACTCTATTGATGTGAATGATAAGCCAAGGACATTAGTGGACTAATTTACTATATTAATAAGAAATACAGAGAGACATGGAGAACATGTTGGCTAGATCCTAGAGGCTACCGAACAGATCAAGATAAAAGATTTTTATCATAACATTAAAAATTAACTAGTGGTTCCTTCCCTTAGGAGTTTGTTTCATGGTGTTCACTACATATTGATGTCACCGAGAAGGTTCACATCCATATTCTTCTATGATATTAGTACCAAATTTGGAAACATGCAACTACATTGTCTAATGTACATATGGTCAAGGCCTAGTTGGATGGTCTACAAACCACTATGGAATTGGCCTTGTTGTAGATGCTATACTGAAGGTTGCATTTTTCAATAGAAGGATATCGTGAAGGTGTTTCTTATAGATCACATGAAAGAAGTAATTCCCATAGTTTAGAAGCACAAAGGGGTCTTAACTAACATGGGTATACTACATTGCAATGATTGTGATCTGTATCCTTTCTCTTGAATAATGAATTCCTAAACAACAAGGGTCGATGCTATAACATAGAATGACAACATAAAGAAAGATAGAAAACAAATATTGAATAGGCTAAGTGTGATAATGACATGTTTTATTTCTGTCATAAACTTTATCGAATGCAAAAGTTACATCATTTTTTGATGCAGTGAAAATTTTACTATAGTAGAAAATTACATTAAATATATTATTTACTATTTACTATAATTGGGCTACCCGGAGTAGCATATGTTGAATATCCATCACAGGACATGAATGCAAAGTTACATAAATTAAGGTAGTGGAAAATAGAATGATTATCATACGAGGTCCCTGATGGTCATGATCTTCCCTTCAATAAAGCCAAGGTCTAACCAAGTGATCCAAAACAACCAAAATTTCTCTCTCAAGTCCTAAGCCCTACCTGCCAATAGCATTATTGTTGTCTTTTATATCTTCCCTTTTCAATAAATATCAACACATACAAATGGGAGTTTTTCATTTCTTAGCCTTTTCACTTTTGGTTTCGAGTATAACTGGTTTCATATTAATGGTCAATCAGTTCTGAACACCATCCATTTAGAATTGTGCCTTCCATTTTCCATTCTTAGTTAGTTATAAATGGGACAAATTTCATTTTTAAACATCATTCAATCATTTCTAGACATTGAAACTTATCAAATTATTTGAATGTGCAAAAACAAATTCTCTCCAAGTCATGCTATATAATTGGAAAACCTATGTCTCACCTCACAATTACAATAAAAATGCTCAAACTTTGATAGTGTTGAAAGTGTGTGAGCTCATGGTTCAGTACATTTCTATGCCCTATCATCCACACTAAACACATACAGTGAAATCCACTACTCATGCACAAAGGACACCTAATGCAGGATTCCCTACATCTTTAGAAATTTTAGTAACGACACTAGTAAGATCACTAATATAAATATGGTATGTTTTCAAAGATATTATGCAGGCTTCTTCACCCAAAATAGATATAGATATTTCATGATATTTTACACCCTATCTAAGTTCCATGATACAATTGTACTTCCTCCCAACAAATGTAGTTATAGTCACAAGGAAACCTTGTAACTTTTATAAAACCATAAAATATCTCCACATGTGTGTAGAAGTGACAAAAGGCACACATTATGCTAGTAGATTTCCCTTCTAGGGATTTTGTTGAGCTCCTTAGGTGTGATGATAGGTGCAAAGGGTTTCCAAGTAGTGTCCTTCCTAAAGCCATGGGCCATACAGAGAGGTCCCAATACACTATGCTTGAAAATCAAGCCCCCATTTAGTGTGAAGAAACAAGAGTACAATAAAAACCTTTCTTCCAAGTTACCCCATAATGCATGCCAAATTCCCAAAATGAAAAGAAGCATAAGTAGCTCAATGCAAAATAAATTAAGTATCTTTTGGGTTGGATTGCCCATATTCCAAAATCTGGTCTTAGAAAATGTGCAAGGAGACATATGGTTGGTACATATGGCTAAGATATCAATGACACATCACATCAACTATTGATTTTGGTTATGGTTTATTGGTTGTTGGATGAAAGAAATGAATAGGAGGAAACTTTTCTCCTAGGGGCCACCCACTTTTGGCTGGTAACTACTAACATATGGCTCCAATTGGGACATTTACTCATTGTAGAGCATATGATCCATGTAATCAAACAAGGAGTTCATGAAAACTCCAGTAATCTCCTAGGATCATAAACTTGTAACCTCCACATTACAATACAATTGTTTGGGAAGATGTGCATTGAGCATAGGGTATCGCCCATGTTTTTCATGAAAATAATAATCTATACAAAAATTAAATGTAATATAAGATGCATGTTCTAATATACATGCATACTAATCTAGCATGATAAAATAATATGATGATATTAGGTATGAAAACATAATATGCAAGGAAGCTATAATACCATGCATAACTTGTCGATGCTAAGTATAATGATATAAACAATGCAACCATTATATCATTAGATCGATGAAATAACTCTTGCACTCATGAATGACTATGAGATAGGGAAATGAAATACCACATCTCTCATTGTAAATTGTTACAATAAGGTACAAGTGTGGGATGTGGGAAAATAAGACAACCATGCAGCATGGAAAGGGGCCATATATGAATAAAGAGAGGAGGGAAAAGGGAATCCATATCCAAACCATTGCATCATGCCTTCCAACTTTACTATAGCGAATTAAATGATAAAGGCCCAAACATTTCCTCTCAGAGACTTCCTTAGGCATGTGATTCTTCTCAGCACCCGTGGGGACATGTTGGGATGGGCATAAGAAAGGAGATGACTGTCATGGAAAGTCACAACATCTAGGTTGTTCATTAAAAGGACCATATTGACACTAGACAATCAATATAGGTTGATTATCCCCAATGATCATACATTGGGGATTGATAGTGGGATCGTGTAAGGTTTTTTTGGTGGTCATGTTTTGGCACATCTTTGTTTTGGATGTATACATTTTTGTTTCATTATAACATGCGACTTAGAAAACAACAATTGCCCCAAAGTAAAATAGTGTTGTACCTAACTCTATCGGCTATCAATGCTCCACTCACTTCCAATGGTAAGCATTTTTTCTCCCAAGTATGGACATACTATCATTCTCATGTTATGAAGAAGGAGAATTAAGTACTGAGAAAATAAGGTAAAAATGTGTAACATTGCGTCTTTGTGAGAAGGTGTTCTCCACTAAGCCTAGCCTCTCCCTCAAAATATCAATCTTCCCCTTTGATATAGGCTTATTCAAAATGTATATATCTTGCAAATTCAAGGGAACATACTCAAGAACTACTACTCCCTTCTTGAACTTGTCTTCGAGGAAATGGTACCAAATGTCGAGATGCTTAGATTCATCATGAAGTACTATATTTGGAGAGATTTGATGAACATTGATTGTCACAATACAAAAAAATATCGACTCCAACACATGAATACCATTCTTTCTTGCTTCCAGCTGATCTAAGATATCATACATGGGACACCAAGTTGAAACAAAACCTTGAAGTTCTCTTCCTAGTGCTAGCATCAACTTGCTATTTTGAATCCACATAGATATGCAACATCAATTTTCCATACTCAACATACCTTAACAAATAATGAAACACAACCTTCAAATAGTGAAGCAAATTCTTTGCAGCAGTTGAGTGAATTTTCCTTGAATTGACTCAATATATCTATTACAAAAAAAAAGAAAATATGAGGTTGGTTATTCATGAAATACAAGACATAACGTCTTTCTGAGAATATTCATCCAATGAATCTGACATTGTACTTATATTTTTTGTTTATAGCCACATTCGCCATCCTCTACAACCATCTAGGTTCAATCATTGTCTCTAGTAATTCCCCTTCATATCTTGTCATTTTTCATGAGGAGGGTGACTCACTTGAACATAAGTCTTTGGAGCTCCAACTTGCTCTTGTGTATTGTGAAATGTGTGGGGTGTGCCATGCATGCTCTGTGTTTGCATTGGAACTTTTCTTATTTGAATTTGATTTCCCTCACTTCCATGGAAAAGAATTTTGAGCAACAACTATCTCTTCGTCCTCAACCTTCGCAAGATTCCCCTATAACTTGGAGGACCAAGCCTTCTCATAAAATTTCATATTTCGACTCACTATTGTCTTGTTGTTCTAACAAAATGTAGATATTATAAACTTTGAAGGAATCATTATAGCAAAAAATCCTTTTACCATGAGGTAATGCTCCATATTGGTCATTGGTTATGTTGTGCCTAAGCTAGCAAAGTATTGCCTAGGAGAATATTGTTGAAAATGGCTTTAGAAAAGACACTGAAATACCTTCTCATAGACGCTAAAGAAATGTTAAATTTATAGCATCAGAGGCAGAGTTAAAGGGTAATGTCCCTCATTTGGGTGGCTAAGGGTTGTTATAGACATCGAGTGATGCACCCTAGGTGATGGTGTTGAGTGCACCCATATGGATGGATAATCCTTCCATAAATAGTGTGTTCAATTCGAGAAGACTAGGTCATTGCATGTGTTATCACTGTAAAACTTCCTTAAAGAATTTGGACAACTTACATGGTTTCTCAATTCTTGTATCAGTCATGGTCAAGTCATGGTGAAGTCATTTTTATGTTTTAGAGTCTAATTCATAGGGTTAGAGTCTCATGTCCATATTCAAATAAAGTTTCATAGCCTCATTCCATGTCCTAAAAGCTTCACCATATGTTTTGACATCAGTTTGATTCCAAAGGATTCATGTTAGTCTTGGTCTATTCTTTCCATGGTTATTTCCGTGTCTAAGATCTATAAAAGAGTCTTGTTGGTATGGTCAAATAGGGTCAACACTTCGTTCTTGCCCATCACTGGTCCCACGTCACCTAACATTCCACATGTCAAACTTGGGTTAAGTTTTTCATAGTTAAAAACTCACTCTAAGTGTTTTTGTAGCGCGCTACGAAACCCCTATAGCAGCCTGTTTTAGCAGAAAAACTGTTTTTACATGTAACTTACAGAAGCTTTCCTGAGCAGCTGAGAACTCCATTTTGCAAACTGAAAGAGGTTTTTCTTCCTAACATGATGCACTACAAAAAAATCTTTCCTTTTCTTCAAATTCATTATGATTTGTTAGAAATTAAAGACCAAAGTTGTGCTATGAAACTGCTGTAGGTGCAGTTTTTCACAAACAGACTTTTCCTGTTTAACACCTGTTTTTCAAAGACGTCTTCTGGGCAGTAGGAAAGGTATTTAAAAATTCCAAGAGAGGTTTTTGTTTAGCACGTATTTCTTCCAAAAATCCTCCTTCAGTTTTTCTAAATACGGGTTTTGGAAGAAGTTATGAGCTCTGTCCCAAGACCCATCTTTCATCCAGAACAGAGCAAGGGACAGTGTCCTAGTTTCTAGGAACATCAAGGATCAATTCTGGACAGGTGGAGAAGTAGTTTAAAAAACCAAGAGAGGTTTTTGTTATAGACATCCTGGAATACAAAAAAATCCTTCAGTTTCGAAAAATGTGTCATGGATGAGGAGATAAAGGCTATGTCCCACGTGCCATTTTCAGGGATCCTAAACCTAAAAACAGGGAAACATGTTCCCTAATTTCTAGGGTTTGTCTTCAGCAGTTAGATGACCATGTGGGAGGCTTCATCAAGTTCGACTTCATGGATTCTTAGGTGTCAAAGAATGTTTTAAATGTTTAGATAAGGTTGTTGTAATCATGATGAAGAAATAGAATCCTAATTTTCTTAGGTCTCTAAAACTACTAGTTAGCAGTCAGTTGTATTTATTAGTTAGTTTTAAATGTTAATAGGTGTCATCATAGCAAGGGGAATTCGACTTTATCTCATGCTAGAAGAGTAATCTCAATCAGGTAGAAGAGCTCTATAAATAAGAGAAAGAGCAATGTAGAAGGGGTTGGAAAATTTATGAAAAAGCTTTGATATTTGGCTTATGTAATACTCTGTTTTGGTAATACAAGTTTGGCTTTGCTTCTCAGGATTCATGAGGGATTTGATGTTCAGAATGTGTGGTATTGTTCTTTTCCTGATATTTTCAGTGGTATGAATGTGTAATCACTCAGAATTCACTGAATGTGCTCTGACTTCCTGTATACATTCATAGACTGTGTGGTCCTATTTGAGTTGGTATGTTCTGAATATGTTAAATGTTGAATGTCCTGACTTCTATGTAAGGTTAATACCATTGTATACTGAAATGATGTTGACTCCATAAGCCCAATGGATAGTTTCTAAATGTGTTTCCACCATTCATATTTTTACATCTATTTCACAAGAGTTAGCCATCTTAACTATAATCAAAACCATTAACCCTTTTTGAGAGAGTCCTCTCAAGTTGAGGAGGCTAAGCCTCAGCCTAAAGCAGGTTTGAAATAGTTACTTGAAGTCTTCCTAGTTTGCAGCCTTCCAGGGTCTGATTTTGAGATAACATTTTGGTGCGTCTGCCGGGAGCCTGAAGTCTATTCATTCCCGAAATCAAGAGGCTGAACTTCTGAAGGTAGCAGGAGCTCAGACATCATTTTGAGGCTGCAAAACTACCTTGGTGACTCCACACATCAAATAACTAATTGGAAGGTGACTCCACTGCTAGAAGATCAGTAGCTTGATGAAGTTTCAAGATGAGTTCCACTGCAAGAATGAATGCCAGGTATGCTCCTATGAATCGGTCTCATCTCCTTGGTTTTCCAAATCCTATGCCAGAGGTTGATTGGTTAGAGGATCTTCCAATATTCAAAGATGAAAAGAAAGACAATGCTGCTCTTCATTTGGTTCGGTTCCATATGCATGTACGCAGTCTTAAGGTTCATTTCCCTGAAGATTGTCTCATGAAGATTTTTATGACCACTTTAGAAGGAAAAGTATGGTCTTGGTATAAAAGCTTGGAAAATGGTTCATTATATTCTCTTGCTAATTTCCATGATGCATTCTATGACATGTATAAAGAGTGTCATCCCTCCTTATTGTTGCTCAAAGATTTTTGTAGACATTCTTTAAGTCTTATTCAGTACTTGGAGGATTGTTATGGTGATGATGAATTTATGGATGAAGAAATTTTAGAGGCTCTCCATAACAATGCATTTCAACACCAAGAAGAAAGTATACCATCTCATGAAATGTAGCATGAAGATCAGCAGGGGTTTACTTATGAAAACCATGTTCAATCCTCTGATATTGATGTAGAGATGCAGCAGACTTGTCAGTCTTCGAATCATTATCAAAATGAACATGATTACAAACACCAAGAAGAAATGTTGGAAGAAATTTTTTATGACCCTCAGGCAGAGGAAAATATTGTTCATTTTTGTAATTTCTTGCAGCAGCTTACACCAAAGAATGATGATAATAATGAGGAAATTTCCATTGTTTGTTGGAATGATTCAGAAAAGCAGTTGGATAGCTTGTCAAATAAATGTTGTGTAGTTGAGGATCAGTTGTTTGAAGATATAGAGTGTTATGATGATCATCAAAATAATCATGTCTTCTTTGACCCTATAAGTGAATACATGGCAAAGCTTTGCACACAAGTATTTCATTTTCATTTGCATTATGAAGATCAGGTACATTATAAGTTGATTTGGTCATCTCACTATCATGGTTATTTTGAGGTCGAATGCAGTCAAGAGCCTCCAATATCAGAAAGGACAATTGATTGGATTTATTGGAAATATCATGTTGCTTGAGCTACAAGTGGAGCTTGCAGCTGATAGGGTAGGTAGGAATGTGCAAATAAGCTCAAGGTAGGATGACTGAGCATCTGTTTCAGTAGGTGCAGTTGGAATTCTTCATTTAGAAATCATTAAAGGCTTGAGGAGCAAATTGGGCAGAAGTTCAAAGTTTTCTTCTAGAGGATGGATAACGGCACTGGAGATACAGGTTCTTAATGTACCACAAGGGCACACTATCCCTAGTGGAGCCACTATTATCACTGTAAAACTTCCTTAAAAAATTTGGACAACTTACATGGTTTCTCAATTCTTGTATCAGTCATGGTCAAGTCATGGTGAAGTCATTTTTATGTTTTAGAGTCTAATTCATAGGGTTAGAGTCTCATGTCCATATTTAAATAAAGTTTCATAGCCTCATTCCATGTCCTAAAAGCCTCACCATGTTTTTTGACATCAGTTTGATTCCAAAGGATTCATGTTAGTCTTGGTATATTCTTTCCATGGTTGTTTCCGTGTCTAAGACCAATAAAAGAGTCTTGTTGGTATGGTCAAATAGGGTCAACACTCCGTTCTTGCCCATCACTGGTCCCACATCACCTAAAATTCAATGTTTCAAACTTGTGTCAAGGTTTTCATAGTTAAAAACTCACTCTAAGCGTTTTCGTAGCGCGCTACGAAACCCCTGTAGCAACCTGTTTTAGCAGAGAAAAACGGTTTTTACTAGTCAACTTACAGAAGCTTTCCTGAGCAGCTGCGAACTCCATTTTGCAAACTGAAAGAGGTTTTTCTTCCTAACATGCTGCACTACAAAAAACTCTTTCTGTTTCTTCAAATCCATTCTGAGGTGGGAGAAATGAAAGACTAAACTTGCGCTACGAAACCGCTGTAGGTGCAAGTTTTTCACAGGCATATTTCTCTGTTTTACATCGGTTTTTCAAAGGAATATTCTGGAAGGTAGGGACGGTGTTTCACAAAACCAAGAGATGTTTTTGTTCATCACGGATTGGTTCACAAAAACCTCTTTCAGTTTCCTCAAATACATCATGAGCTGCGAGAAATGAAGGACCAAACTTGCGCTACAAAACTGTTTTAGGTGCAGTTTTTCAAAATCAAAGTTTCTTGTTTTACACGCCTTCTTCAAGGATCGATTCTGGACAGCTGGAGAAGTATTTTACAAAACCAAGAGAGGTTTTTGTTCTAGACATTATGGACTATAAAAAAATCCTTCAGTTTCGAAAAATGTGTCATGGATGAAGAGATAAAGGCTCTGTCACACGTGCCATTTTCAAGGATCCTAAACCTAAAAACAGGGAAACATGTTCCCTAATTTCTAGGGTTTGCCTTCAACAGTCAGATGACCACGTGGGAGGCTTCATCAAGTTTGATTTCATGGAGTGTTAGGTGTCAAATAATGCTTTAAATGTTTATATATGGTTGTTGTAATCATAATAAGGAGTTACACTCCTAGTTGTATTAGGTCTCTAGGACTCCTAGTTAGGTGTCATTTGCATTTAATAGTTAGTTTTAAGTATCATTAGGTGTCATAGTAGGATGAATTCGAATTTCCCTCATGCTTGAATAGGAATCCAAGTTATGTAAAAAGCTCTATATATAGCTGAAGCATCAATGTACAAAGGGTTGGAAATTTGATAGCAGAAGTATTTTTTTAGCTTATGTAAAAAGACCATTTTCAGTAATACAAAGCATCTACTTTTCTTCTCAGGATTCATGAAGGATTTGTCATGTTCAGAATATGTGTTTTTTTCTTTCCTTAATGTCTTTTTCAGTTGCATGTATGCATAATCACTCAGAATTCACTGATTGTGCTCTGACTTCCTGTATGCATGTGTGAACTGTGGTTTTATGTAAGTTGTATTCTGAACATTTAAATGCTAAGTGCCCTGACTTCTATGTAAAGGCAGTGTCATTGTTTACTGAAGTATGATTGACTCCATAGGCCCAATGGAAACTTATGTAATGTTATGTCCAACCATTTTATTTTTCCATGTTGTTACACCACAAGAGTTAGCCATCTTATCATTTAGTCAAAATCAATAACCCTTTTGAGAGAGCCCTCTCAGGCTAAGGAGGCTAAGCCTTAGTCAAAAGCTTGGTTTGAAATAGTTACTTAGAGTCAACCTGACCAGCAGCCTATCAGGACTTGATTTTGACATAACAGCACCAACACAATGGGTGAGCTACATGGAGAAGAACTTGGCCTTATGACCCCTTAGTTCATCAATTCTTGTACCAGATTCTTTATCTCTTCCATCTCAATGGTTGAAAACTTATACATACCAATGTTGGGTAAAGGAGCATCTTACTGCAAGTGAATCTCATGTTGGATCTCACATTTTGGAGGTAACCCACTTGGTTCCTAAAAAAGGCCATCATAGTTAGAAACAATTTCATACAATTCCTTTTTATGAGTGGGATCACAACCTTTGAAAGCTTGAGATGTCTCAACATCCTTTTCTCTCACAACCATGAGCATACACCCTTGGCTGGAATTAATGAATCTCTTCACTTGATTTACACTTACAAGACTGGCACTAATTTTTCCATGATGAGCTCTAATAATGTATTCCACCTCATCTTTCGTGAGATGATACTTTTTTTCATGATGAAGTAAAAATACTTTCCTATCATACAAATATGAACTCCCAAATACAATACCACAAATATCCAAGGGTACAATATCAAGATCAACCTCATCTACTAGTTTGGATGTAATCACAAATCTAGCTCTACATTGCTTGGTTACATGTAATTTTTCTTTATCACACACCCAACCAAGAGGGTAGGGTCTCAGATGAGGCGTGGTCTCTAGTCCTAACCTTTTAACCAAGGATTCTGAAATCAAATTTTCTTGTGAGTCTGGATCAAACAAGGTTTCCAATTTAGTATGTTTCATTATGACTTTAATGTGGAAAAAATAATTTCTCCTTCATTCATTAACAAGAGGCTCATTTGAAGAACTTGTACTTGCATGTGATTCAGAATTTTCATTAGCATGAACAGAAAGAGTTCCTTGTGTTCCCACTGTTGTGATCAATGTCTCATCACTGGAATCGGATCCAAGGTCCTGTTGTGCGGTTGCCACTGTCGTTTGCTTGTTCTTCCCACCAAATCTCTTTGATTTCAACTCTGGATGCAACTTCCAACAATGTGCATCATCATGTCCTTCCTTCTTGCAATGTGTGCAAGATGGTTTTTCTCCTTCCTCCTTCTTGGTTGTAGCTACCTTCTTGTCCTTTCCCTTTCCTTTTACTTTGAATTTTCCATTATGAGGTTTGAAAGATGATTTCTTTGGTTGCTATTTTTTATCATTCTTTCCTGTGCTTTCAAGGTGAATAGCCCTCACACTAGCCACATCAATAGTAGTAGGCTCAAATAATAACAAAGAATGTCTTATGTAACTTTGTAAAGCACCAATATACTTTGTTATAGTTTCTAGTGAATCAAGTGAAATGTCCAAATTTAATGCTTGTTTTCTAAACTCTTTTGTGAAGCTTTGTACATTTTGACCCTTTCCGTGTCTTAAATATTTCCATTCCATTAGATCCTTTTGTCGATAACCCACAAATAAAACTAATATTTTAATGCAGAAACAAAATTGGACCAAGAAGAAAGGAGATTAACCAAGTTTTTTCTACCTTTCTGCAACTTGCTCTCCCACCAAGTGAGAGTGGTGCCACTCAGCCGAAGATATGTTAATTGGATCTTCACCTCATCTTCCCCAATTTGCTAAATCTGACAATAAAACTTGATCTGTCTAGTCCAATTTTTCAATTTCTCTACATTTCATTCTCCATTATATGTGGGAAAATCAAACTTTACATCTATCTTAAAAAATGGCTTCTTAGATGTATAAATTGTATTCCTATGATGTTAGAGTGATAAGAAGAAGAAGACGAAGAACTGTCACTAGAGGATGGAGAGGGTAGTTCAGGAGGCTCTCCTCTTCCACCTTCATGATTTATTGATGCATGGTCATCTAGCTCTTTCTTCTCACACTTGTTTGTCTTCTCATACTTTGCAAACAACTTTTCAACTTTATCTACCATGGTGAAGAAGATCTTGCAATAATTTCACTCTTGCTCCATTCGAGCTTCCTCATCTACCATGTCCTGTCTTCATGGTGCATGCCTTGCTTTAGGATAAAATGATTTAAGTTTTCCCTCTCCTCTTTGGAGCTTGTTCCTGCTTAGCATTCACTCATGCAACTCACATCAAGAAGACCTGCTCTAATACAAAACTGGATCCAGATCTTTTAACTTCAAGGATGCATATAGAGTTTCATATAAAAGAGAATATTAACCAAGTAACTTAACACATGAAAAAGAAATGGAAATCTTAAAGCAACCATGAGATCAAAGGCACACAAATGATTTCATTATGGAGTTCACCCAATGTGGGCTGTTATCACTCAGATTTTTCCAGAAGTTGTAAGAAGGGGAAAGGGGTCCAAGGTAACCACAAACCAATTTTTTAGATACAGAATCTAGCCAATCTGTATCCAGAGAGGGCTCTCTCTTTAAGTTTTAGCTTTGTTTTGAAAGATATTAGGCTAGTTATGCAGTTTAGGAGTTTTGTTTGAGTTTGGGTGGTGAGATTCAATAGCAGAGGGTAGGAATGACTAATTTAGGCCATAATGGAGTCAAAGAAGATGGCTTAACTGGACTTGGTTTCTTAACAAAGGATGGTTTCACAGAGCAATATAATCAAACAGGGAACAAATAAAGACTTGGAATCAATGGAATGGTTTCAAGATAGGTGAAGGGCAGTTAAGAATCCTTCAACATACTTAAGAGAGAAGAACGTAACTAACTATCAATAAAGAGAAATTAAGAATTCTTTAATAAATGGTTAAAATTAAAGAACTAGAAAATAGGAGCAATTAAGAATTCATTGTTTATACTAAATCAGAAGAAAACATAGAGAATAATAACGATTAAAAACAGAGTGCAATTAAGCATATTCTGAGTTACTCTTTTTCGTTTATCATTCAGATGTGAAACATAGATGATAGTATAAACAAGGAAAACTTTAAAACACAAGGTATAGAGGACTTATTGATCCGGTGTTTGATTCAAGAATTCTGAGAAAAGTCCCTTGCATTAATTCTTTGTCCAGCAAGCCATGCAAAAGTTGAGTCCAACAACACTTTATTCCAAATAATCAATATTACAACAATGTCTCTGAATCCACCCTCAATACTCTGATTGAGGGGGTATTTATACAAAAAAAATTACAAAAAATATCTCCTAACAGAGTGAGATATATTCTAGGATGACTAAGAACAAGTTATAAGAAAATAGGGACAACTAGTCTCGAAGATAGAAGAAAAGAAAAATGTTGTTGTGTTGTTCCTATTCTCGTTGAGTGTGCTGGAGGCAGGCACTAGAATTTGGCTTGCTATTGTCTTCTATAGTAACTCTGCTTTGAGTTGTTTCCTTAGCGCAACAATGTCTTCTTCTTTCTTTTTGATCAGTGCTTCTATGCCTTTAGCATCTTTGGGATCATGTTCCAATCCAATGATGATTTATCTAATGATTTTATTCTATTATCCTAGTCTTGAGAAGAGGCTTTCTCCAAATTTAGTTAAGAAGTTGTATTATCCAAGGAATTTTGTAGCTTGTGGGTCATCATTGCTTTGTCAGCTAGTGTGGAATAGACCATTTCTCCAGTTTTCTTGTGAAGTTCAATCTGGTCCATAGGATGAATATCTTTGGCTAAGACCTCCAAGTTTGTTCTGATGTAATATGCTACTGACTGGGGTTGTTTCACCTTTGGCTTGAAGTAACTCATTATCATTTTGCCCTCTTTAATGTCATAGGCCAACATCAATCTCTGCTGGTTCTTGGGGGCCATTTTCAAATACTAATTGTACATTTGAATCCTCACTGGGTCATTCCTGGCCTTTATTTCTATGAATGTTTTCTTGATATCTAAGGCTTGTTTATTTTGTGGCCTGAGGAGTGACACTTCTACACTATGTTGTCTTTCTAGCTCTTACATATGTGAGCTAGTGGATGTTCCTCCCACTGTAAAAGTTTGTTGGCTAGCTGATCTTTCTTCTCTTTGGCTGTCTACAGTCTCTTCAATTATTTTTTCTTCTGACAGAGGGTTCAATCTTTGTATTTTGTCTCCAGGCTATCCGATAGGTCCACTGGTAGGGGTAGTGGTTTCTTTGTCCCTATTTTTATTTCTTTCCTCATTTAGAGGAGTTTGCAAAGTTGGACTTTCTGCTACTCTGGTTTGAGCTGGAGGAGTTGGCACTTGACCCTGTTCTTTAGAAATTCCAGGCTGATCTGTCATTGTAGGTTGTTTTGTGGTCTCTATTTCCTGGCATTTGGATGTTCCTATGGCTGGTATGTTGACTTCCTGTGGAGTTTGTTGAGAAGTTCCAGCAGTGGATGTACTAATTGCTGATTTTTGAGACCACTGAAATGGTACCTACCCAAAAAAATCCAAGTCAAGGGTTTTCTCAAGATCTCTCATAGCATTTTCCATATTGACTTGCTCACTAACCTCGTCTACTAGGGTTCCCTCTATCCATTCATCCAAGTTTGCAATTTGCTCAATTTTTGGGATCCTATGATGAATATATGGGGATAACCTGTTCTTTGTCCTTTTGTCACATATAAAATTGTTGGGGTCATATGGTACCCATCTAAAACTCTTTCTTAATTTAAGGTGGTCTTCTAAAATCTTTTCAGCTTCTTTCCATGCATCCCTAGAGTTGATGACAAAAGGGCCTAGCTGATTCTTAATTTTTAGCTGAGCTTTCTTCTTTGCACTACAAAACTGGACTAAATCTGCATTTATGATCTGCCTGAAATACTCCAATGCAAATATTCTCATGGGAACATACTTGGGTAACTTAAAAGGGTAAAGTTCACACCCATACATCCTGATTTCTGTGTGATTTTTGTATAGGTACCAGTCACCTATCTTGTATTGCTTAGAGAGCTGGAGAATTTTCTTCATGTCACCATTAATCCTAGGAGGGGAAACTCCTATTAACGGAGAGGTTGTTGGATGTACAAATAATTCAATGAATTCATTATAAGTGTAAGGGGAATCAATGGTATTATGAAAGATTGAACTCCAAAAGATGACAGATCTAGGATTTTCTCTGGTGTCCAGTTTCTTGACAGGGAATGGAAAGTTATCCGACTGATAGTATAACATGAGATGGTATATGAAAGAGGTATATTTGAAAACTCCTTCCCTTTCCAAATTTAGGAACTAGTCATGGATTTTGTTGGCAATATAGGAGGCATAGTCATATCTGACAGCAGGGGGTTGTCCTGGAGTAAAGATTGATAGTAACACTATGGTAATATCATCAACAAATTCACTAGAGTTAAAACCCATAATCAGGGATATCATATCAACAAGAAGTCTTCCGGTTTCAGTGAAGAAAGTCTGCAGATAAGGAGGTGGACCCTTGGGCTGGTGCTTTGGTTGCATGAAAGTTTGAGCAATACGACTCACTTCTAATTGGGACAACTGAGATGCTTTTTCCAGTAAATATGCCATGGAAAGAGGGGTGAGGGGCTGACTGGAATGGAATTGTATCATTTCATTGATGGACTAAGCAGTTATGCGGAAAAGGACAATTTGGAATGGGGACATAACAACTCTCTGTTGGGATCATAGTTAGTACAACATTGATGAATTATGTCCGGGAAAACATGGACTGAGGGAAGGACATACATGGGAAGGTTAGATTCCCACAGTCCAAAAATGTCAGGCTTATTCAAATAACTATCTCTGATTTGGCAGAAGATCTTAAGATGGTTACCATCACCAGATAAGTCTTTTATCTGAAAGTCTTTATCGGCCAGAGGCAGATAATCTAAGTCATTGTGAGGAGCATTCATAGGTGCGACATTCAAGGATATAGGGGTTTCCATTTTTGGTTCTTGTGGATTCAAAAATGGAATTTAGGCTTTCTGTGAGAAAATAGACCAAACAACAGGTTTGGGATTTTATATGGCGACCACAGACTGTTCTAGAATTGAATTTGGCCCTTTTTGTTGAATTTTCAATAAAAAACCAAAATTACAGGGTTGCAAGGTAAACTAGATAAATACCTGTATTAAGGAAGCAAACAGTACAATGGTAGGTTGGATGACAAGCTGTGGAGCACGTTGCTAGAGTTTTTCTGATCAAGTGGCAGTTGGGAAACTGGAACAGTTGACTTGGACGTTGTTTTGCATGGGAGCACAGGTCGTAGCAAACTACAACAAAAATGATATTTGTTCGCTTTATTTAACAAAACTGAGGTTGGCGGGGTTTTTTTTTGTATTTATCTGGCGGATGACGTAAGCAAGGATGTGACATTTTGTCGTTTATGGAGGGTGGTAAGCGGTACGCGATCACACTGCTTTTTGAGCTAGGTGGTTTTGGGCGGAGGGCGAGCGAACATATGGACTGCGCGATGCGTGGCGGAGGTACGGGCGGAAAATCGCCTAGTGATCGTGAGTTAAAGCACGGTCAGTAGGGGGCGTGATATCGATGTCAACCGTCGGATGAAAGGGGATTGATCGGACAACGGATGGGCATGGGACATGGTGGGGCATTAACTGTAGTGGACCCGACACAATAAACAATGTTTTAATCGTATCGGGAGTAATGTGATTGGTCGAGGGGTGGTTATTAATTAACCTAGATGGTTAATTAATCCCGATTGCAAATCAGGAAGGTAGGTTATTAATGAATTTCGAATAAACCCGCTAATCCCTTTTAAACAGCGTTTATGGTTATATTTAACCGGGGCGGGAATATATAATAATTTGGGGATTTATATATAATTAAATAATACGGGAAATGGTGAAAATTTATTTGGGAGTTATATACTATGTGTTAAAGTTAATATGACTATGAAATGGAAAGCGCCAAGTTAAAATATTTCACATATACATTCAAACTTAGGCTAAAGATGAAAAAGGGCTTTTTTAGGTGATGTTATGTATTTTCCTAAGTAAAGTAGGATTTTTACTTAGGAAATGAGTTTATGAAATCAAATGAATGGTTTATGAATGATTCTAAGTACTTAGGCTCCTAAATCATTGGGTCGAGGATCCAATCCCTCCAAAAGTCAGAGAAATGCTCTATGCCCCTTTAATTTTCAAAGACCTTAATACTTTAGGGGAAATTAATCAAATCTTTAGGGGGAAATGTGAATGGAAGTTAGTTATTTGACCTTATCTTGCTTGAACTGCATCAAATGTAATTTCTACCTTGCACTTGTGATAAAAGTAAAAGTTAACACATTTAGAGACATGATCCATCACAAGTATCATTTTGCAACACCATCTACCTACCCTACCTACTTTAGCCTGACATTTTTTCTTCTTTATTTGGGTGCACATAGACTGGCAAAACCTTATCAATCTTCCTTTTCTTTTACATGGCAAGCCTATCTAAGTCTGCACTTATTACATCAAAGGGCTCAGATTAAACTGTTGAGCTCCTTTTTATTTACTCTACCTATCTACTTATCTGCCAAGTTTACATTGTTTGGTCAGATATTTATTCACTATCTCTAAAACATGAAATTCAAATGTGAACTAGCCAAGATTAAGATATTTGGCTATTCATCAATTGTGGCATAAGTTAACAAGCTGCACACAATTGCTTATTACAGAAAATGAAAAAGTAGCGGCATTTAGACTTGCACACTTTCCTAGTCTATTTTTGTTTGGGGTTCATTTTTTCTCACTTTTTGACCATTTTATTTTTTTCACCCTTTGATTTTCTTTTATGGTATACCCTCTTTACATTTTTTAAATTTTTGATTTTTTGAAAATATGGAAAACCTTTGCAACAAGAAAAGGTATGAACATATTACAGAGCACATCAAGTCAATCATGAAATATGACACCTGTTGGTATAGGAGCATAACATGGGCTACATCTTTGGGCCCTGCTCATAGTGGGGAGGCCTTCTTTCATTAAGTGGCATCAAAGAAATGAATTATAATCACTTTTACAAAAATGACCCTTATACCTCAAATTCTTATGATGGCATGAAAATGGATACCTTAGCTGGATAAATGGACTACATGGTTGGATTCTTGGTGCGAAAAATGTCCAAACATGACTATAAAATTGTCAAATTTTGACATTGGCACCTCTGGCCCTCTAAGGGAATCCTTTCAGTGTCTTAGCAGATCCCTCGATCATGGTTCCAACCCTCCTAGCCACTCAGGGTTCCACTGGTCTGCTCCTTCGCTGATCTCAGTCGAATGGCCAATGTTACACAACAATTTGTCACCGTCCCTGTTACCCCTCTCCCACATCTTGGAGGACTCATTCCGGGACCTATGAGAAGTGACATGACCTGCAAACACTTGCATTGCATTCTCCTGAACATGAACTTCATTTGCCCTGAAGACATCTCCTGCTAAATGTTGGAAATAATACTGAGAGGGGGGGTGAATCAGTATTATCAAGTCGAATATTCCTTTTCAAAATCAAATGATATATGCTACTTCAGTTAATTAAACCCGCGTATATACACAACTATGAAGAAGGAAACCCGCGTATATAGAGCAAACTTTTAAATTACTTTATCTTTCTGATGTTGATTGTTAATCTGAGTTTCAGAATCAAATAACCAGTAACCAGAACAGAAAAACAGAGCAGAAAGGAAATCACACACAAGAACACAAGATATAAGGTGGAAACCCAATGTGGGTGAAAACCACCTGCTGCAATTCGTCTCTATCTTTTTTTAAATTAGAAACTTCTTTTACAATGTACTGGTGCAGTCCTTTACCAATACGCAGGCTGCAACCTGTAGAGAGCTACAACTCTCTCTCGTTCTCCAGTTGGTCCTGGAAGGGAGCTACAACCCCCTTAGCTCTTGCACTAGCCAAGATACTAGTACGTAGGTGCTGGCCTACAGAAGGCTACAACCTTCTCTTTCTTCCAAGGACCACGTTTCATAAATTTTCAGTCTGGATCCATGAACATCAATCAATCATCAAGAATTTATGCATCAACCAATCTCCTTTTTCACCAATTATATATGAATCAAGTAGATACTTCTTCTAACGGTTGTACCAAAAACACAGTAATGGAAACCACACAACAAAATATGAACCCAGAACGCAGCAGCAATAAACAGAAGCAGCTAGAAGATACGCTATTTAAATAACCTACAACATGCGTGCATACGCTTCTGTATTTTGAGCAACCTGCGTATACGCTAATTTCATTCACTGAACCAATGTGTATACGCGCCTTCGCTTTACTAAACCTGCGTACAGATCTATAAAGGATAATTCGCTCTTTCAGATATTCAAACACTAATTAACCCAGATTATCAGTTTTATAGATCAAGCAAGTGCCACATATAACAAACCAAAATCATATAAAGATACTATCATTCAAGCTTAAAGATTATGACCCATCAATAGAACTTATCCTTCTCTTTGCGCTAATGTTCCTCCTTCATTGAGATCTAGATCTGCACCATAACCTCAATTACCAATATTTCAAATCTAGCACCTTATTAGATATTTAATAATTCAGCTCATCTTTTGCCAAATGATCTCCTTCCTCTTTTATAGTCTTAGGCCTTTCACAATACCACGGTCCAAAACCATAACAATTCAATACCATGCATCCAATACTTGGGATCAACACTTATGACAAGATACCATGGTCCAAAACCATAGGTTCAAATACCAAGGACAAAATACCACAGACCAAAAGTAAGTTCTCCCTCATATGCGCGCTTTTCCTTGCATAAAAGTGCATGTATACGCATACGCGCCTTGATAACATCAAACCAACATGTATAGCGGCTTCATCAAAATGAACCTGCGTATATGTCTTTTTCTTCTTTCTGAATGGCTGAACTGTGATCTGTCACCAAAGTGAGTTGCCATCAAGGACAACACCAGTGCCATAGCGCCAAACCTGTGCCATAATGCCAACAATCTCCCCCTTTGGACTTGATGGCAACCCCAAGATCCTCAAAGTCATTCTCCCCCTTTGTCATCAAGGGCAAAGGGTTGTGCTCCCCCTGAGTACATGCTGGAATCTTTGTTCTTCTGTGCTAACCAAGCTCCCCCTGATGTGTAAGCAAGATTTGCAAAAGATGTTCTTCAAGAAGAACCATGACATATACATCTTAAAATACCTTCCTATCACCAAAAGACTCAATACATACATCCATCACCCAACCACGTGGGGATCAACCAGAAATTTACATATGACAACCAAATACATTACATCTTCATCCCAGGCATAATGGGGAAACCAAAATAGGTCGTTACATGACCTTGACACCATAAAAGAGATACATGACATAGAGACGAAATATCTAGAGCAAGACTTATGAAAGTCACCAATAATTGATAGCAGTAGCATCTGTCAATCACCATTCAGATCAGCAACCATGCTTTCCTTCTGTTCTCCTTCTACAATTGTTCCACCTGAAACCAACAACAGCTATGAACTAGAACCAAAAGCTTCTAAGATAATGCCAACAATGCATCATTAGAAGTTTATCTACTCCCCCAAAACCTGTGCCAGATGGTCTCTGTCAAACCCAAATCAGACTAACTTCAACCAGAGCCTGTCCCTACAGATATCCATCAAACCTCCATATACACTATAGTCTCTTCACAAACCGGCGTATGTACGCGGATTCACCTCAGGAAACATGCATACACCACTTTTTCTCTGAAACAGCCAAGTCTAACAACAATATGATGCATCAACTACTCCTAGCTTCTGTCTGAGGTATTCAAAAGTGTCCCTGGGCAGTGGCTTGGTGAGTATATCAGAAACTTGTTCCTTAGAGGGAACATACTCTAATTTGACCTTTTGTTCCAACACTTGTTCCTGGAGAAAGTGATACTTGATCGGTATGTGCTTGGTCTTTGAATGCATGACTGGGTTCTTTGAAATGCTGATTGCACTTGTATTATCACATAAGATGGAGATAGGTGGAGTACAAGTGATCTGAAAATCCTGCAAGGTTTGCATCATCCAAAGGAGTTGAGTGCAACAGGATGCAGCAGCCACATATTCTGCTTCAGCTGTAGATAAAGCGATCAAAATTTGTTTCTTTCTGAACCATGATACTAATCTGGAACCCATAAAGAATGCGCCACCACTTGTGCTCTTCCTGTCATCCATGCTTCTGACCCAATCTACATCTGTATAAGCATGAAGAGTGAGATCTGTATCTCTTGGATACCATAAGCCATAGTTTTCAGTTCCTTGAAGATACTTGAAAATTCTCTTTACTGCCTGAAGATGGGTTTCCTTAGGATTTTCCTGAAATCTTCCAACTATTCCCACTGCATGCATGATGTCTGGTCGGGTACCTGTCAAATAAAGTAGACTTCCAATCATGGATCCATAGGTTGGTTGATGCACTGCTGCTGATTCATTATTTGCACTGAGGCTGCATCCCGTAACCATAGGGGTACATACTGGTTTCGAATCTTCCATGCCATACTTCTTCAGAATCTTCTTGAGGTACTTGGTTTGAGACAAGAAGATACCGCCTTCATTTTCTTGGATTTGCAATCCAAGAAAGTATGTCAGTTCTCCAAGCAAAGACATTTCAAATTCTTTCTGCATCACCAAGGCAAAGATTTGACTCATAGCTTCTTCATTGCTGCCAAAGATAATATCATCTACATACACATCAAGTATTAGCAATTTGTCATTTTCAATTTTTATATGAGGATTACTATCTGCTGATCCTTTTGAAAAACCTTGTTGATGAAGATAGTTTTCCAAACGATAGTACCAAGCCCTTGGAGCCTGTTTAAGACCATAAAGGGCCTTTTTTAGTCTGCATATGAGATTTGGATCATTCCCAAGGATGAAACCATCTAGTTTCTCAATATACACTTCTTCTTCTAAGTCCCCATTCAGAAAGGCTGATTTTACGTCCATTTGAAAAACTTTGAACTTTTGAAAGCTTGAGAGAGGAAGGAGCATTCAGATGGCCTCAAGTCTAGCAACAAGAGCAAAAGTTTCTTCAAAGTCTATTCCTTCTTGTTGAGCATACCCTTTACAAACAAGTCCGGCCTTGTTTCTAATAACCTCTCCATTTTCATTCAACTTGTTCTTGAAGATCCATTTTGTCCCTATAATTCTTATCTTTTGGTCTGGGGACCAACTCCCAAGTGTTGTTCTTTATCTGCTCAAGTTCTTCATCCATTGCCTTGACCCAGCAATCATCTTTGCATGCCTCTTTTACATTTTGTGGTTCAGTGGAGGAGAGCAATGCCAAATAGCTTGAGGCTTCTGCAATTGTTCTTCTTGTTTGTACACCTGCCTCCTTTTGCCCAAAAATTTGTGATTCTAGATGATTCTTTTGAACATACCTGGAAGGATTCTTCTCTTCTATCCTTATTTTTTCCTCTGGCTCCTGATGGGTTTCTTCTTCATGGGCCTCTTCTTCATCATCAGTCTGATTTTGAGGGTAGTCTTCATCCTCTTCGATATTTTCATAATTTACTTGCCTAGGAATGTATCCTTTTTCATCAACCACTACATCAATGCTGTCAACAATTCTTCCAAGTATTTTATTATAACACTTATATGCTTTGTTGCGGGGGGAATAACCAAGGAGAATATCTTCATCTACTCTAGGTTCAAGTTTGCCAAGCTGTTCATCAGTATTCTTAATATAGCATTTGCTTCCAAAAAAATTGAAATGATTTACCGAAGGAGTCTCACCATACCAGAGCTCATGAGGAGTTTGAGTGTTGTTTACTCGGACATTTGTTTTGTTGAGAATAACAACCGCAGCAAATGCAGATTCACCCCAGAAGGTTGCGGGAGTTCCAGACTCATCAGGCATAGCACGAGCCATTTGTTGGACTGTTCTGTTCATCCTTTCCACCACTCCATTTTGTTGAGTCCTAGCTGTAGAGAGTTCCCTTCTTATTCCATGTTCTTCACAAAAATAAAAAAATTCATTTGAGGTAAACTCCCCACCTCTGTCAGACCTGAGGCACTTAATTTTGTAATCTGATTCATTTTCAACCAAGGCTTTAAGGATTTGAATTTTCGAATTCTGTCCTTGTGCTTCATAAGTCCTAACCAAACATCTGGAGAAGTCGTCAATGAATAATATAAAGTATTCTTCTCCTCGAGGCGACCTTGTCCTAAATGGACCACATACATCTGTATGAACTAGCTCAAGAGGCCTGCTGGCTGATCCTTACTTCTCAGGGAAGTTAGTTCTGGTTTGCTTACCAAACTGACATGATTTGCATATGGTTTTGTCTGGAATTTGGATGTCTGGAAGACCACGAACTATCTGGTATTTTCATGCTTTCCTTATTTGTGAAAAGCTTAGATGCCCCAACCTCCGGTGCCATAACCAGTGTTCATCATCCTTTCTCAAATAGCATTGTTGTTGTCCTTCTTCAAATATGTATAAATTATTTGGAGTTCTTCTGCCTTTGATCACTGTTCTTCCTGTATAAAGATCATGAACACTACACCCATCTGATCGAAATACTACCTCGATTCCATTATCGCACATCTAATTGACACTTAATAGATTATGCTTCAAGCAATCAACATACAAAACATTTCCATCTTTGACCTTTTCTTTCAACTGAGCAATGCCTTTTCCTTTCATGGCTGCAGGAGTATCATTTCTGAAATAAACTTTCTTTCCCTTTTCTAAAGTAGTATATGATTCAAGTTTTTCTTTATCACCTGTCATATGCTTCGAACATCCACTGTCGATGTACCATAGGTTTTCCTGTCCTTCTACATAAAATGCTATCCCACATCTTTCTCGTTGTGGTTCCTTTATTCTCCATGTTCTGGTGCTTGAGGTTTGTTCCTTTGTCTGCCAAAACCTGCTCCTGCATTCAGAAGCTTCATGACCGAAGTTATTACAAATAGAACATTCAATTTCATTTTCAAGCACCGAAAAGTTGTTATAGGTCCTTTTCATAATTCCAGACATACTTCTTTTTTATTGAGTTTCTCTAGTCATGATTTTCTTATAGGCAACACATTGAGCTGCTTTGTGACCAAAGTTATGGCAAGAGAAACATTGGCCATTGAAGAAATTCTTGCAACTATCATCCATCCGATTGTAGTTTCTATTGACATCCATTCTTGAAGAAAATTGGGAAGATTTTACCTGAGGTTGGTTGTAGCTTCTGTTTGTCCTTAAGGTAGCTTGCCCCCTATTTTCTTCATAGTCTTTGTTCATTCTTGATGAAGACTATCCCTGATTTACCTTATGATTTCTATTAGGCTTTTGTTCACTCCTTCTTGCTGCATCAAGATAACTATTGGAGGTGGAAGCTTGAGATGTTTCACCATTATACCCCAGACCTATCTTGATTAGAGGGGAACGTTGCACATTGATAATCTCATCCAAAGTTTCAGATCCTTTAATGAATTTAAGGTTAAGGGCCTTTGTTTTCTCAATTTATTTTCTAATGCCAACAATTTCACATTCCAACTTCTCAAGAAATTTTTCTTTTTCATCAAGTTGAAATTGCAGAGTATCAATGATCACATTCTTTTCTTCTAAACATGTTTTGAGTCTAGAAATATTTTGATAAAAGCCATCCACATCTATAGCATCCAAGTAATCATCATCTTCAAAGGCCATTAAAAGTTTATAGTGATTACCTCATTCATCTTCATCGTTATTTTATAGTCCATCACTATCTTCATGAATGTAGTGGCTTTTCTTATTTCCATTTTGTTTCTTGTTCCATCTAACAGGTTCCTTCCCCTTGTCAATCTTATCATTATCAGGACATTTGGCAGCATAGTGACCTACTCTTCCACAAGCAAAACATTTGAAAGATAACTTACCTCTGAATCTTCCAGTACCACGTTGAATATTTCTGACAAAATTTGATTCTTCTTCTTCTTCTAACACATGTCCTCACTCATAGTACTCTCCTTTACCTAAAGCCTTGAAGGCAGCTACTCTCCTATCTGATGGACCTCCTTTCCTCATTTCATAAGCAGTTAGAATTCCGTGCAGCTGTGAAATTTTAAGGTTTTGTAGATTCTCCTTTTCTTCTATAGCAGAAACTTTAGATTCAAATCTAGATGACAAAGATCTTAGAACTTTTTCAACCACAACAACTTCTTTTATTTCTTCACCAAAAAATTTCATACAATTAACAATCTCATCTACATGAAGAAAATAATTAGCCACACTTTCATCATTATACATCTTGAGATTTTCATACTGAATTATGAGGGTTTGAAGTTTTTCCCGTTTTACCTAATCATCTCCTTCATAACTCAGAACAATCTTGTCCCATATCTCTTTTGCAGATTTAAAATGCATTACCTTGACAAATTCTAATTGAGATAGGCATCCTAATAGAGTATTGACTACCTTTGCATTTGTTTCATACTTCTTCTTCTCAACCGGATCTGTAGGAGTTGCTGATGGAAAATTATACCCTGTAATTATGATATCCCAGACCTTTGTACCAAGAGATTGAAGATAGGCAGTAACTCTTACCTTCTAATAAACGAAGTTTGTCCCATCAAAAATCGGTGGCCTGATTGATGTTTCCCTCTCGTAGTTGCTCATGATGGAAGATCTTCCTTCAAGCGATCAAGCTTCTTCTGAAGGACCTGCTCTGATACCAATTGTTGGAAATAATACTGAGAGGGGGGGTGAATCAGTATTATCAAATTCTTTTCAATATACCTTCCAGATTTATACTTTAATTTATCCTTCAGATATTGATCATTAGTTCGTATGTCAGTACCATATAATAATGACGAAGAACAAGAAAGACAGATAATCACACCAAGAAACACTAGATATAAGGTGGAAACCCAATGTGGCTGAAAACCACCTGCTGCAATATGTCTCTATCTTCTTTCAATTAGAATATTCTTTTACAATGATTTTTTACCGATGCATTCCTTTACCAGTACGTAGGCTGCAACCTGCAGAGAGCTACAACCCTCTCTTATTTTCCAGTTTCTCCTTGAAGGGAGCTACAACCCCCTTTGCTCTTTTTACTTCATTAGGGACCAAATTTCATGAATTTTCAAACTGGATCCAAGAAGATCAAATAATCATCAAGTACATGCAAATCACCCAATCTCCTTATACAATCAACCAATGAATCACCCAACTCTTCAAAATGTTGTAAACAGAAAAGTAATACCAGAAATCTAAACCCAGAATTCTACTGCAATAGATAACAGATAGTCAACAAATGTTTCAAGATAAGTCCGCAACTTCACCAAGAGGGGCTTGCAAATATCCGCAGCTCTTCTAAGTATAAACTGTGCAGATCTACACTGGTCATTCTTCTGCTCTGTGTACTTTTGCTCAGATCCGCACCTTTACTTTCTGACTGACAGCGTACCTCCACACTGTGCCTTCTTCTGCGATGCGTACCCCGCACTGTTCCTTCTGCTTCGCTGTGTACACCCCGCACTACACTTTCTACTGTGCTGCATACCTCGCACTATGCCTTCTGCTACGATGCGTACTCGCACACTATGCCTTCTTATGAGCTGCATACCCCCGCACTCACACCGTGGATCGCCTGCGTACTTTAGATTAGGGCCAAATTAACAGTCCTCCAATGTGCCACAATCAGTCAGATCCACAGATCTGTCCTTGCGCCCGAGAGATCACGACTTATCAATAGATTCACCTTAAGTTTTCTCCTTGATTTAGATCTAGCTTTTAAAACCAATCACCCAAAAATTCAGATCTTAGGATATTCAAATTTCACAAGTATCTAGCCAAGTGATCTCCTTTCCTTTTTATAGGAAAACCTTTTATAATACCATGGTCCAAAACCAGAATAACACAATACCATGAACCATTCATGAAGATTCCCACATGCACACGCTTTTATGCATTTGAGAGAGTGAAACTCGGGTGCACACCTTCGAAACGGAGAACCTGCGTGCATGTCCGCACCCCTTGGTCGGCGTACCTGCGGGTCCGCAGCTTCTTCTAGGATTACCTGCGAGTATCTTAATTTCCATGATTTTGAGTGCCTGAACTAAGATCTTCCACTAGAGTGAGTTGCCATCAAGTATAACACCTGTGCCATAGTACCAACTAGAATCATAATGCCTACAAGTTTTAGGGCTTAAAGCCTGAGTTTTGGTCAATTGTATTATAAGACTCCGTGAAGTGCGGGCCTGGAGCACGAATTGTATAACCGAGTCAGAGGGATTTTCACCCTAAGAATTGTAATTTAATGTAAATTTGTCTCGGCATAGCCATGTTCCGCGGACCATGGGATTGTACAAGTAGAGTGAGTCTCTAGGTGTAAAGAGAGGAAGGTAGGCAAGCAAGTAAAAGATAGATGTGAAGGCATGATTAGAGCATAAGGGGAAAGTTGAAGTGTATTGGGTCATAATAGTAGGAAGAGGCTCTGCAGCTAAGTGTATAGAGGTCTAGTAGAGTCTGCAGCTGAGTGCACAGGGCAGAGTCTAGTCTATAAGTGGGATTGTACATGGATTTGAAAGCTAATAAAGAGAAGTTTATTCTGTGCATCTATTCCTACATCTGTATGTTGATGTTATGCGTTACTTTACTTTGTTATTTACTGCACACAATTGATAATTACATGTATGATTGCTTATATGTGAATTTAATCTAAGCAATCGGCTAATGGAGACTAATTATGGAAGACGTGGCTAAATAACATGGGTTGCACTGCGACGGTATCACAGGGCACGGGGTGCCCGGAGGTGCGCGTAGTGTAGTAAGTGCGAAGGCTGGACCACATACCAATCACTACATATCAAACATCCCCACAGTTTGGAAACCTGGTTCCAACACCCTCCCATACTACTTTGGGTGAGACCTCAGTCCGGAATCCATGGACTGTTACTGAAAGGGCCAGTAGTACCATGATTTGCTTCACTAAATCACTTCCGAACCTGGGTCAAGCCCCACTAAGCCAACAAATGGTTCTGTTGCTGGGATTGGGATTTGCATAAGGGATGACTAATTTTGTGCCATTGGAACCCAACAAAGAAGGAAATGAAGAGTGGTTAGACAAGAAAATTCATGAGTTCGTAACACAGGAAAATAGAACTCCACAAGTATCTGATAAAAGGTGGTGGGATCACCACATGTATACGACAATCCATGATATTTTCTTTGCATCCTTTCCTTTTGAACTGTATGAGTGGATCGCAAGGTTAGCCGACAGCCAGGGAAGGTGTAGGCTCGACCAAATAATAGTGTGGACTATGGAATTGGTGCACAGACTGGAAGCCTCAGATGATAAGATAGCGTGAGTTGTGGACCACTAGTTGGACCAAATAATATGAGGATTTATCACTAAATTCGTGGTGGACACAACTGTTAGTTACAGAGAGGTAGAGTGAAGTCTTCTGAAGGGACCGTGAGATAAGTATATTAAACCTTTGAATACCTACATTAAGATGTTCTTATGTGAAAGGTGGGTTATGCGAATAAATGAATGTTTGGGACTATGTGTAGCGAATGAATCTATAGAAGTAGAAGTAGTGAAGAATTAGAAAACAGTCCCTTAATTTCACCCTGGTGAGAGAGCGACGATGAGCTCGCGAAAGTTTCTCCAAGAAGCGTGGTCAGTTTGATAAGGCAGCAGATTCTACAGTTACCACCCACACCAACCCCACTTCACCTCCTTCACCTCCATCTCCACCCACTCCACCTCCACCACCTCCATAGTTTAGTATGGTGAACGCAATCAAACTACCAGTATTCAGAGGAGTATGGCATGAGGATTCAGACCGAGTCTGGTTCATGGTAAGAGCAGTATGGGAAGCACAAGGTGTCACAAACAACAACATTAAGATTGCTACATTGGTGAGTGTGTTGTAGGATCGTGCATTAATGTGGTACATCAAGCACTCTAACAACCACCCAAATGCAGGGATCGCAGAGATCCAAAATGTGTTGAATAGATAATTTAGCAGGCCAAAATCAGAGACATAGTCAATCATCGAGTTTAAATAGATCACGATGCTTCTGGGTCAGACCCCCTCGGATCTAGACGTAAGGATGAAATGATCTACAAGGCCAATATGAAACTAATTAATGCACAACATCACCCATGGTTTGTAGCATCTCTGACACCACTCTTGAGGATGGCGTTGTCACAACAGAAACTTTCTACCCAAGCTGAATCGTTGGAGATGGCGATGAGATTACATGAGACCCTGATACAGGACCCTCAGTTGAGAGTTCAGCAAATCCACACACAACTACAGAATCTATGTTTGGAAATCCAAAGCTTGAAGTAGGATAGTGCACCACGACTAGAGGTAAGCAAGGAAGTATGGTTCATAAAATGAAAAGGAAAGGGTCATGACAAGGATCATTGTCTAGTGTTCACAAACTACTTGGTAGGAGGAGGGCCAATGCTGTTGAGACTAGAGGCACAGGTAGGCCGAGCACAACTCTCTCTTTATGGTGTGCAATCTATCAGATAAGAGGGAAACACACGACAGGCAATTGTTATTTGCTATAGAAATATACACAGACACCCCAACAATTGTTTTGTAATTTTTGCAGGTTAGTAGGCCATGATGAACGCACTTGTCGTAGTTATGAGCTAATGATGGATCAGATCCAAGCCTATAGGATGTAGAACGAAACGCAAGCCCTCGACCCATATGCAGGGATGGAAGATGCTAGATTTCAGGGGCAAGGTCAAGGACGAGGTGGAATGGGACCAGGAAGGGGCCGCGAACAATTAATTTGTAACAATTGCGAAGGACCAGGGTAGTATGCCCACGACTGTACCAACCTGACAAGGATATCTTGTATGTATTGTTCTCAGTTTCATCATGAAATAATAGAATGTCCTATGTTGATCACAAATATGCATGAAAAAGGGGTCTCCAGCATCCCCCGACTCAAAATGTACAAATGATGAGGTCTGAGCCATGCAAAGTGAACCCAAATGTAAATATGATGCTCAGAAGTGGTGCGACCATGGGAGAGGATAAGGGAAAGCAGAGAGAAGAAAATATGTGGGTTCACAAGGCTCCTACAAAGGAACTCGAGTTTGACTTGGAACATGCAAAGGAGACATTCATGGAAGCTAAGAAGAGCTTTGCGGAGGCCTCCACTTCAGGTAGTAAGGATCAACTAGAGCTAGGAATGGACCCTTCAATGCTTACTACCTTTCTGGAGACATGCATGAAACTGATGCACAACAACAAGGCGGTTAAAGGACTACAGGAACTGATCACCAGGTCTGTGGGGTCAGGGAAATCGTGTGTTGTTCAAAAATTGGGAAAGTGTGCATTGTGCACTGGAAGAGAAATCAGGTTGACTACATAGATTGGTAAGTATGAAATCGATTATGTAATCCTAGATTTGGGTTTGGACACGAATGTATTACCAAAGAAAACATGGGAAGGTATGGGTAGGCCCACATTATAGTGGTCCCCTATTCAATTACGAATGGCGAACCAATAGAAGATTTTGCCGATGGAAAGTTTGCAATGGGTAACAGTTGATATTGAAGGCGTGAGCCACTGATGAATTTCAGAGTAATAGAGATTGTCGATGACAACAATCCCTATCCCGTGTTGTTAGGAATAGACTGGGCCATTGATATGAACAGAGTCATCAACCTAAAGAAGCACAAAATGATCTTCGAGAAAAATTCGCTACACGTAGTATTCCCACTGGACCTAGCCAAAGGAGTGCGCTACACTGAACCAGTGCACGACGATGAAAGCGACAATGATCTTGATTGTATTTACAATATAACTATGCAAGACTAGGATTGTGTGAATCTGACTATGGATGGGAGGATCTCATGGAAGAGTGAAAGCTCCTGCACTTCAAATTCAGATGAGGAAGTAGAGTGATGATAGAATCGATTGCACGAAGTAACAATGCTTAATTGCAACATGATGGTTAGAACATTGTGTTGCATGACAACGAAAGCAAGAGAACTTCTGACATATGATGGATTCATAGAGGTGGATGAATTCCTGAACAAATTTGAAAGTGAAATACAGGAACAACAGTGGTTCGATGCATTGAAATGGGTACTATGGGTGACACCCGAGCGATGGTGGGGTACACATCAAGAAAACTGTAAGGAATAGCACGAATGTAGAAGGACACTGCACCTACGGTTTGGAAGCCCCCAGCTTTGAAAAGGAGTCAGCCAGCTAGGATGGAGCAGCTTGCATGCCCACCTGTGTCAATGAGTACTGTGTACATGTGCTGTGTAGCCCACTCAAGAACACCCCAAACTAAGGATAAAAAATCAGAACAACATGTAGCAGTAGGAAAGGTGATGCGCACCATAAACGTTCCATGTATAAGCATTCAAGAAGGTGTGTAGAGTAGTGAACAGAGTTCACCAGACGAGGTGCACTGATTGGGACTTGCATGCTGGGTTGTGTTATATTCTTTCCACATAGTTAACAGGGGGTTTGAGGGGTACCCGTAACCCCACTTTTTGGTTTTGGACCCTATGTTAGGTTGGGCGGACCCACCTATGGTTTTGTGCATGATTTTCGCACATGTCTTTTGGACGCGATGGTTTTCGGTCCATGGTATTGGATCGATGGGTTTTTTGGTCCATGGTATTGGATGCTTCGGCATGTATAAATATGTATTGTAACATTGAAAGGAACATAATGAAAAATCAAGCTGGTAGTCTCGGTTTTGAGATCCAGTGAGAAATCTCTGTGTATATGTGTTTTATGTGTTATGCTCTAGCATTTTTATTTTTCCTGTGATTTAGAATTTGTATGCAGGTAATTTCTGTACGGGGTTAAAACCTACAAGGGCTTATTTCATGTTTTCAGCCAATGTAGGTTTTTTAGCCCTATCTACAAAAAGGGCTATATTTGAGGGTAAGGTTGTAATGTACCATTCGCTTCTAATTTGTTCACTTGGCTTATCATCAGTAGGGATTTTGTTCAAGAGTTTGTTAAATCGGGAGTTAAACTCCTTAATTGGTTCTCTTGACTCGATCCTTAGATTGGAAAGGTCATTGATGAGTGTAGCCAAGGATCTATCATTGCCATATTTGGTAAGAAACTGTTCCTAAAAGATATTCCAACTGGTGATGGATCCAGAGGGCAAGGAAAAATACCAAGACCCTGCTGATCCTTGTAATGTGTAAGGGAACAATCTAACTACAACGTCTTCTTCTGTTACTCCCTTCAAATTAACTGGCAACATAAAATTATTTATGTGTTCCTCAGCTAATGTTCGAGCATCTGGATTGAATTTTGGTAACCATTTCTCCGTATAATCAGGTAACGGATGTAAAGGCACAGGCATAGTGACTGCACCAGGACTTCTCCATGGTGTTTGAGCCATTTTGGGAGTACCAGCGATTGCCTGTGGTGTTCCAGATGATTGGAGGGGAGGTGGAAATGAAGACTGAAAGGATTGTGATGTTGGAGGTGAAGTCCCTTGGTGAACAATAATATGTAATGGTGAAGTGGGTGTTTGACTTTGCACAGGTGATGATGAGATGGGAGATGATGGAGAAAAGGTTTCACTACTAGAACCTTCAGTGTTCTTTTTAATCCTTTTCCTTTGGGGTAAAGGAAACTCAGGTGGTTCAATGCCGATTTTTTCGCTCTGAAGTCTGGTAAGATGATGAGGTAAGTGGAATTGTGAAGTCTGACTGCCTTGTGATACTTTAGATCTAGGAGGTGAAATCGAGAAGCCTTGATGTTTCTGGATGATAGACTGAACTTCAGGGGACTCCGAGCTTAAATGTTCTGAAGTATGATGAGGTTGAGCAGTAGTAGTTGATCCTTCCTCTTCTCGTCTGGATACTGATGTTTCAGAGTGCAAACGAGAGGAAGGAGGAGAGGTGGAGGGTGATTTACTCTATGAATGGTCTGTAGGTTTTGACTTACTCGCCATTCATAGTGGATTCCCTCCTTCTAGCGCCAGAAATGTTGATGCCCCGAAAATCATTGTATCAACATTTGGGGATAACCAACCGGTCCAGACCTTAATACAGCTCATTTTTCGTTTGGGATGGTGGCTCCAACTGGATATAATGGGACCAATTTCCCAATAATGAATAAAAAGGGTGGATGAGTGATTGGTTATCTAATCTAATGGTAGGTGAATAACTTAATCTATCAACAAAAATAAAAGAACTAATACTAATCCTGGGAACAATTATTCTTTGGAAATGCAGCGTTTGATGATCTTTGTCTATTGACAGGCATATAGATGACTCTATCGAATAAACATAGATATTTATTCATTCAAAGATTACTTTATTTGAATAGTTAAACAAAGTGATTAACACAAGATTGCTGCACTTATCATTTATATCATCGATACATACATGATTAGAAGAGAAGCACACTGTAAACATCCAATAGTCAAATGGATAAAGAATGTTGTTAAAACACACATATATATCCGATAATAGCAAGAGCGATCAAATGAAAATTCATATAAAAAGAATGAGTTCAGACATAGAGAATAGTACCATATGAGCTGCTAATCACTCCCAATATAAATCGCTATTTGAAATTCTTCCTCCAACGTAGAAATACTTTCAAACAAAGACAGTAGTGCACATTTGCATAAAAGCTTCTTTATCAAAATCAGAATGATTGGTCCATTTTTATAAAAGAATATCCCTGAAGTACAATAGTGCAACTTCAGGTTTTAATTCATATACAAAACTTTACGACCCTTTCTAAATACATGAAAGGGTCTTTAAATACTAAACTAATCTAAATATCTATGAAACTAAAATCCTACTTAATTGGTATCAATTGATGATAAATATCACTTTTGCAGCGATCTGGCAGCCAGCGGCATGAATCATCATTCAGGTTGTTTGCCTTTAAACCTGAGCTGACTTATCGCAAGCATTGGCTCCACTTCGGGTGGTCTGTTGAGGCAAGAATTGAGTTGGGCGGTGTAGGTGGCATCCTGAATATCGGGAACGATATACCTGATTGCATCTGTAAGGCATTTGAGGGCAGCTCTCTGGCTGTGTGGTTTGACTAGAAAGAACCAATAGGCATCCCATGTCAAACTATTAATTCCTGCGATTAACCTTCTATTTTTCTCTAGTTCTCGATAACATGACTGCTCCAATGTTTTTGCTGCTATCAATTTACCTGGAGTACATTGAGAGATCATGTTAGACAAGTAAAGAGTATTATTAACCAAATCAACCAAATTACTAGTGGTTGATTTGCATCTTGAAATTTCTCTTTCTAGCATCATTAACTGAGACTGCCATTCTGTAAATAATATCTCTTTATGCGATTCTAAAATCCTTGGTAAATTAGCCGCCTGTCCCTGATCGGTATCTTGCCATTCAAGAAAATTGGTCAATGTTTCTTCGTCTTGATCCAAGCCTGTTCTAGCTTTTTCCGATTTCTCACTTATTGATGTAGTTAAATCACATAATGGTTCCGCCTAGGAGATTTGTTGATATAGAAGCTTTATCTGATTTATCAATCCTTTGTTTATCTGTAATGCCTCTACTTTGAATTCATCTATCTGTGGAAGCTTCTTTGTTTTCTCTAGCCGGGCTGATAACTGAGCAATCTGCTCATCTTTTGACTTCAGCATTTGTTCATTCGATGCTTTTAATTGCGCCAATGCCTCAGATAGTTGTTTCTGCTTTTGAACTTCGCTGTCATCAATCCTCTGTTTCTCTTCCTACAATTGTTTAGTCAATTGGTTATTTATTTGTTGATGTACTACCAATTGCTGTTCTGCTTGCTCCGCCTTTTGTTGTGCTTCTGATAGTTGTTCTTGTAATGAAAAGATCTCCTAGTCTTTTGTTTTCAATAAACTGCTCACCTGATCATTTTAAAATGGACTAGTGGAGGAGCGATGGAACCAGGACGACAAACGACGCGCGAAGGATTAGGTTAGGGTTTATACACTATTCTGCAGCTGCATACGGTTTTATGACTCTGCGCCTGAATCCCTGGTAATTGGCACCCTAGTCTACAGGCACAAGGCCGTTTAACGCGCTGGAATGGAGGGCTGCAGAACGACCTTAACAACCACTCACTCACGGTTTGCGCCTTTTCGTAGTCCGTTACAAAACTGCATCTGTCACTTTTTCAGCTTATTCTTCGTTCCGAGGTGTCTTCAGATCCAAGGAGCAGCTGACGATGGACGACCTAGACACCGTTGATTACTCAGCCGACCCCTTGGAAGGGGTTTCCATCTGGCGCACCCCTTTTGCCACATCACGGGGTTTGTATATCCCAGGCTCCTCCGAACCTGCTCCATATCCGTTTGACGACCAGCATCTGAGTAACCCTGTAGTCCTCTCGGACGATCCTCTGACCTGGTCGGCGCTCTTGACACCTCCCCACTCTTCGGCGTCCCTAGGGTTTGCTTCCGGCTGCCTCAATGTAAACCCTAGCCTTTATCCCCCGACTTCGGGCCCTTTCCCCCCTCTGCATTTTAATAACCTCTGCTCGGGCCCCTCTTCTGGCTCTTTGGGTACTTCAGGAATCTCTTTTGGCTGCTTCACATCCATGCCCCCACTCTCGGGACATCCATCCGTCTCTGGTCTCCGAGACCCCCCATCTGCTAGACCCCGCCCGGACCCGACGCACTTCAGTTCCCATAACCCTGGTCGACATCCCAGCTCCCTACCTGCCCGAAACCCTAAGCGGAGGAATAAGTGTTTTAGGACTAAGGAGGACGACGTCTTCCTAAGATTGGAAGAGGACATCCGACTGGGTGAGGCTATGGATTTCGCGGATCGCGTATTGGTAGGGCGCATCAGGTGACGTAACTACACGGCTGCACGATTGAAGACCTGGGCTGCGGCTGTTTGGGGACACCATTTGGCGGAAATTCCCTTTGTGCAGACTTTCGTGCGGGGCTGGTTTGCCATGCGTTTCGCTCGTGCAGATCATACCAACTGGGTCCTATCATCTTTCTGGAACTTTGATCATGCACCTGTTCTCTTTAAGCAGTGGACTCCATTATTCGATCCTGAGACAGAACAAATCGGCATCGGTCCAGTATGGATTAGACTTCCAGGGCTTCCACTTCATTTCTAGTCTGAAGATGTTTTTCAGAGAATTGGTAATGCCATTGCACCTATATGGATCATGATAGGTCCTATCTACAGACGGGCATGATGGCGTATGCAAGGGTTCTTATCAACCTGGACACTCGGGGAGGACTGCTTGAATCTATTACTATTCAATGGCGAGATTCTGTGCGCAAGCAGCCTATTGACTACGAAGGCATACCTTATCGTTGCCGCAGGTGTCATAAAGTTGGACACATCTTCCGGGAATGCCCCCTCCTTCAGAGAACTAGGTCACCTGATATGGAAGAGGGGGACAATCAACCAAATTTCGACCCTCCCAGAATGCAAGAGGAACATCTCAATGGGGATCAAGCGCGCTCACAGACCGAAGGGGATACTAGGAGCATACCGGATGAAGTTGATCCTGCTACGGCTTCCCCTACACCTCCTCCCACTTCATCAGCTTTTGCGCAGCCGCCGCCTGATCGTGAGGGTAACACACAATCGGGTAAGTCATGCTCTTTACCTCCGCCAACATCTCCTATTTCTTGCATGTCATTGGATTTGCATACAAATCATATCATGAGTTATGTACCATCTTCCGCTTCATCTTCTGCTGCAATCCCCCTTCATATCCCCTTTCAGGCTCCTCTCACCTGCTCCTTCTCGCATCCATCTCTGGTGATCCCTCCTTCGTAGGTCACATTATCCCCTGTTCCCCTCACTGACCCCCATGATCAGTCCCTCCCTCGTTACTCTCTTCGCCCTCACATTAAAGACAGGGGACCGGATGTTGTGGGCCTTGATATGGCAAGCGACCCATTGACCTTCAAGAACTCCAGGGGCAGACCCTCCCGTATATCCAAGGCATGCCATACTGCTGATGAAGAAGTTGCCCTCGAGTGACAGAAAACCATTTTTGGGGCCCTTAGAGCAAAGGATGGCCCTCTCCCCACCCCTCCATGAAGATCCTCTCCTTCAATTGCCGAGGGTTCGCTAGCAATGCCAAAAAGCTAGCGCTTAAAAGACTGCTCCTATCTTCATCGCTTGATATCATCCTCCTTCAAGAAACTCTCTGCCAGGCTGATCCCCTTACCAAAACACTCAATGCCTGGTTCCCTAGCTGGACTTTCCAGGCTCTTGATGCATCTGGTAGATCCGGTGGTTTGGCCATTGGGGTAAACATCATAACAGCGGAAATTTGAAATTACTTTGGTGGCAGAAATTTCATTGGACTGGACATTTGTTCCCACCTGATAGGGAGGGACATCAGAATTATTAATATATATGGCCCATGTATTGATCGGGCCAACTTCTGGAAGAACCTATTAGGATCTGAGCTATTCCAAGCAGACAACATTCTACTTGGAGGGGACTTAAATTTCTCCCTAGGCTTCAGTGAGTCATGGGGACATCATGCACAAGTTGATACATTAACAGACTCTCTGACTAGCCTTCTGGAGGAACATAAGTGGATAGACATACCATCTACTAGATTACATTACACATGGTCCAATAATAGGAGTGGTGAACAAAGTCTGGCCAGAAGACTTAATCGTTTCCTTGTTAAAGAACCCCTATATAACAGTCTGCCCCGTATTCGACAATGGGTAGGATCAGGGGGCATTTCTGATCAGCGGCCTATCTTCCTTGAAGCAGAGAACTCCTCCCACAAAATCAAAATTCCCTTCAAGTTTAATGCCTCTTGGCTCCTGGACCCATCCTACATCCAATTGGTCCAACATTACTGGCGAACAAATCCCATCAGGGACGATGAGGATATCTCGATGGGCTTTGTCAGGAAGCTCACTAAACTCAAGCAGATCACTAAGAACTGGGCACATCAAAAGCACATTCAGGACAATCTGACATTAGAGGAAGCTGAAAAGGTCATTTCTGAGTTCGAATAATCGTCCACTGGAACCTTCCCCACTCCGGAAAAAAAAAGAGGAATACACCTCTCTCATTACCAGACACTCACAGATCCTGAAAGAAAGAGAGGAAAGTTGGAGGCTTAGAGCAGAGCCATTTGGCTCTTGGAAGGTGATTCTAATACTAAATTTTATCATAAATTTGCAAATGGCTGGAAAATTATCAATACTATTTGGGAGCTTAAGAACGAACATGGACACCAGGTCTCTTCACAAAAAAACCTGGCCAGACTGGCTACTGCGCATTTTTGTGGCATTTACAAGGCCCCTGCAGATGTCAACATATTAGAAATCATGAGGGTGGCTGAAGATTTCCCGAGATTCATAGAACAAGAAGATTCTGAGGAACTCCTGAAGGAAGTGACTATGGCGGAACTGGAAGCTACTGTAAAATGGTTCATGAAGGATAAAAGCCCTAGACCTGACGGATGGACTATTGAATTCTATCTTGCATTCTTTGACTTATTGGGCAATGAACTTCTGAAGATTGTTGAGGACAGTAGAACGAGAGGCAAAATATCCTCTGCCATTAAGTCGACCTTCATTGCACTTATCCCCAAATCAAATGCACCCATCACCTTTGATGACTTCCATCCCATATCTCTCTGCAACTGCCTTTACAAGATCATTGCTAAGACCATTGCAAATCGCCTCAAACCCATTTTATCTCAACATATATCCTTGGAACAATTTTCATTCCTTCACCGCAGACAGATTCATGAGGCAATTGCCTCTGCCCAGGAGCTTCTTCACACTCTGCAGGTCAAAAAGCAGAAGGGCATGATTCTCAAAGTAGACCTTTCTAAGGCTTTCGACAGTGCGAATTGGCTATATCTGCATTTACTGCTCACTCACCTGGGGTTCCCCTACAACTATATCAAATGGACTATGAGCTGCATCACTGATGTCTCCCACAGTGTCCTTATAAATGGAGAAGCTACCACTTTCTTCACTGCAGAAAGAGGACTAAGGCAGGGATGTCCTCTCTCACCGCTGCTCTTTTTACTTATTATGGAAGGCCTAAGCAGAGTTATCTCTACTGCATGTGATAGGCAACTATTAACTGGTATAAAGATTGCAGATAATTTCTACCTCACACATCTCCTATTTGTTGATGACATCTTGATTTTCTTAAATGGTAGCATTGGGGACACTACTACTCTTCAAAACGCCATGCTCCTCTTCCAGCAGGCCACTGGTATGAGGATAAATGAACAGAAATCATCGATCACCTTTTTCGGATGCTCTGTTCATGAATTAGCATACGCCTCTCAGCGCTTTCCATTCAACTCCATGTCCCTTGCAGATGGCATAAAATATCTTGGCTTCAGGTTGAAACCAAATGGCTATAGAATAGCGGACTGGTTATGGCTAATTACAAAAGTTGAAAAGAGACTCCAGGTATGGTACCATCGTTACCTTTCCCGAGCTGGCAGACTGATTCTTATCAAAGCTGTGATGGAAGCCACACCGGTCTATTGGATGGCCCTTACTTGGATCCCAAAAGGCCTCCTTAATAGATTACAACACATCTGCAGTAGATTTCTATGGGCAGGATAGCAGCCTGGGAGACTCTTTGCGTGGGTCAAATGGGACACCATAGCCAAGCCCAAATGCTGGGGTGGCTGGGATATTAAAAAACTCGACCTATTCTCCAAGGCGCTGGCGGAAAAACTTGGGTGGCAACTACTCACCTCAGAGAGTCTGTGGACGAGGGTGGCATATGCGAAATATATCAAGCCCATGAATGTGCTTGATTGGTCTTGCTCACAACAAAACTCTCACAATGTATCCATCATTTGGAAAGCAGTTATCAACACCATTCCACTGCTCCGCGATGGATTAACATGGTGCATAAGGGAGGGAAACTCTGTTCGCATTGGGCTGGACCCGTGGGTTGGATGTGGGAACGCTCACAGGTTACCAGATGGCCTCATCAGACACCTCAATGACAGAGGCATCTCCCAAATTAAGCACGTTGGATACCCTGCTAACTCTACCTTTCTTCAACAGGCTTGGCTCAATGCACATACTCTAGAGATTCTGGCTCAATGGCATGCAGCGTGGACGGATTACACTGATGCACTAACACAAGCCCACATTAGGCTCACTGAAGGACCTGATGAAATCATTTGGGCTTTTGCTAAACATGGAGCATATGCCCCTAAACTGGGTTATCTGAAACTTATCGAGCCTATCAGACCCCTGAATATCCATCCCACCTGGAAAGCGCTATGGAAGCTCAAATCTACTCCTCGTACTCTTCTGCTCATGTGGAACATTCTATTTGATAAAATACCAATGGGCACTAATCTAATGAAGAGATCCTTCCATGGACCGTTTCGCTACCATCTTTGTCATGCGGGAGAGGAAAGCACAGATCACTTATTCCTGACCTGTAACGTTACTTTACAATTCTGGAATTCCCTCATCGGTCAGCTCCCGCACTTGAGGAATTGGCAGGGCAACAACATCTTAGATGCATAGGACACCTGGAACCAGAATCACTCGGGGAAATCCCCCAATATCCCTCTCCTTGTTTGCTGGGCTATTTGGATAGCCTGGAACAAGGCGATCTTTGACCATAGAGCCCCTCATTGGCCCTCTATCCTCCTCAACACTATAGCTGATTATAATATAATACCTGAAGAGGATACCTCTACCCCGGTTCGCATCCTTAGACAGCTGAACATCGACAAATCTAAACCATGGGCTTTCTTCGATGGCTCAGCCCAAGATGTGGGTTGTGGTGGAGGAGCTATTTTGCATCTCAGTGATACTCATTGCTTTAAGTTACAAATAAATTTAGGAAGAGGCACTAATAACTTTGCTGAACTGTGCATGGCTAAACACATCATTCATTTTTCCATCCAAAAACAATGCAGACACCTTCAATTATTTGGTGACTCTAAAATTGTTTGCAGTTGGCTGAATAATGCATCACAATGTCATGCATACTCATTGAGACATATTCTAGACGAAGCAAGAAGACTGACTGCTTCCTTTGAATCTTTTACATGTCTTCATATCTACAGGGAACAAAACACCATTGCAGATCAACTCTCCAAAGAGGCTGCGCATAGACAAGGGGATCAGTGGTTGATACTGGAGGAGATTGAAGGCCAATTCTATCAGCATTACCACCGACCTTTTGATGATCATATAGCAGGCGGGCAATAGTGCCCATGAAAACATAATTATCTGTTTATTTTTATACATATATACTATGTTTTTATGCTCAGTTAACAGCATCACAATTTTGGACATCTATAGTATATATATGGCTCTCTGCGTAGAGCACGGATATAACTTACAACACACAGTTTTGTTTTTTCTCCCTATGTGGATATTTTCATGATTTATTTTGTCTATCTAGTCCTACAGACTAATGAACTCGATAGGCCTAGGTGCCTATATATGAATGCTTCGGCATATACAAAATGTAATTTCTTGATCTCTAATAGAAATGACAAATTTTTCCCAGGGGAAAAAAAATAAACAGCTCACCTCTGATGCCTTTTCTATTTTCGCTGCTGAATAGGCTCCGACATATTGTGATAGTTTTTTTAAATCATCAGAGGGGTCAAATTCCTCTTTCCAAAGCACATTGCCCGTCACTGTTTGTTCTGGCAATAAGGAAGGTTGATCAGTCCTTCTCCTCTTCCTCTGTCGTTTCACCACGGTTTTGTGTCTTGGGCTATAGAAGACGTCTAAGGGAGGAATCTCTTCAATCTGCAAAATAACTTGGTCGGAAGGATCCTTTGGGATTATCTCTACTTCTTTTGAACTGGGTGGGACGTTGGTTTCACCTGAAACCTGCTTTGAAGTCGCCTCCTGTGTATTAACCTCTTTCGATGTCTTGTCATCTTTAGAGCACTCAAGATTACTAATAATTGAATTAAATTGCTACCATTCCTGAAGCAATTTCAGGTCAATTTGAGTATTTTCATTCACATTTATGCTTCTCTGTTCCTGCTCTTTCGCCTGGGTCTCCTCTTATCTTTTCTCATGCGCTTCTTCCTGTTGCTTTGATGTAACAGGAGGTTCCTTAATAAGTCGCTGCTCAGGCTCGCTTGATTCTGTTGTTGCTGTTGTCACTAACAGATCTGGAAGCAGAGTTTGCAACCTCTGTTCTCTAAGTCTGTTGAATTCAACTAATCCTTCAACTTTGTATTCATTTATAGCCAGCGATCTAACTTGGTACATTGACTCGGCCGATGAGAACAAGTCCTCGAACCTATCTTCTTTATGCTCGAACTTGGTCAATTTGGCCTATTCAAGTGCATTATAGGCGACTTTGCGTGGATCAAATCGCCTACTAGGGAGAGTTGCCAGAGTTAAAGACTTTATTTTTTCAGATTCTTTCTCTGTATGTTTGAAATCATGTAGAGTGTAGATACCACATCTCAGGGGAAAAGAGGGCCAGACCTGCTTCTTATTCTTCTTCAGAGTTTGTGTAACTCCATCAGAGATAATCTGATAGGCTATCTCCCTGGCCAACACTTTATCAGGTATGTACAAAGGAAGAACGTGAGGTTTGGCTTGACTTCCAAAAATTCTGATATAAGTGAACTTGTCCTCCACGAACCAACTTCCTATTGATGTCAAATCAATCCCTGCTTGGTAGGAAATCTTAGGGGCAGGCTTATTAAAGATAGAATGATGAATGGGCAACGCAAATCCGTTGCAGATTTGGTATAAATAGTGCTTGTAGTTGGTTTTCCACAACTTCTGATGGTATATGTGAATGGGCGTGGGGTCTTGCAACGTCCACCTCCATCCGAGCACAGGAAATTCAGATTTAAAACACAGGACATCTAATATATATGCACTGTAGTAGAATGGGGGAATAAGCCTTTCAGTGACACGGGATTTGGTTCTAAAATCAAGAACTGCGGTTGCTATCTTATCAGACAGTATATTTGCCCAATCCATTATTTCACCATTACACGCCGCTTCCATCAAGGGAACCATTTCTATAGTAAAATTAGTAGAATCATATAACCCCTACAATCTACATATCATTATCCCAGCATAGCAATAAGGAGAGCATAGAGAATCAACCGAGTACTTACCCGAAGATTCATGCTTGTGTTTTTCTGGATTTTGCCTCCATTCCTGAATGGGTTCGGATTCAGTCTCGTTCTCATCTCAGAATCTCTCCAAGAATGTCGTGTTGTACTTCTTCTCTGGCATAGGTAAATGATACATTTTCCTCAAATCCTCAGCTTGAAATGAACCGAAGATTCTCCCATTTCTTGTGGTGAAGGTTCTGTCTGTGATTGGGATTTCCTGAATTGCCCATCTCACTACATCCGTATATGGGAGAATTTGTTCCCGAGCCGCTATCCGATGAAGGAAAGAGTTGGCTAAGTCTTTTAGAGTAGCGTCTGATTTTCGAGTGCTATCTGTTGAGGCTTGTACTACTGTCTTCTCTGGTTCTTCGGCTTCAATCAAATTATAGGTACCTTACCAAGTATTTTTTCCGAGTCCTAGACATGTAGTATCTTATATCAATCCTTTCTTTTTAGTTCCTGGATCAACGATGATTTGTCCTGTGGCCGGCGAAGCGGACGCGATTGCAGTTTTCTTAGATTTATTCCCCATTCTTCTTGAATTGGTTACTTCGGAAGAGTTCTGCATAGGAGTGATAATGAATGTAATACAGAAGATTGATAGCAAATCGAATATGAGTGAGATATATATCGATAAATGCATGGTGAGTGATTAACTTAAGGTGGCCTCGGATACAATCTGTGAAAAATATTTTTAGGCTTACTGTTTCATTAAATGGCCGTTAAGAACTGTCAATCCTCTAAATGCCCATCATTTCGATTATTGGCTGAATGATTTATTTAAACATGCCTTAGATGTTTCGGCAGTTGAGCGCAGATGAATGGTTATTCGGAAGATAAATACAAATTAATCATGATAACTTTGCTTTAAGATTCTTTGAAATTCACGCTTTTGGCCTTATCGCAATCGGGCATCGGGGAAATCATAAATTGTTACATTGGTTGCATTTGGAGTCCCCAATCACCGATAGCGATATCGCATCGCGTCGGGAGTATTGACTGGGGAACTTTAAAAGCAGGCATGGTTAATCGTCGATCGCCGATAGTGATATCGCATCGCATCGGAGAAAAAAGGAATTTTATTGCGCCAACTTTTTATTGTCGATATCCGATAGCCTATTTCACATTGGAGAAAACCAATGGGTCTTTAAGTTGTGCTTCCTTTGTCATTGCGATATGCGATCTTGCGATCGCTTTATCACAATGATAAAAGATTAATCATTTATATATAAGTCCTTTGATTGGTTTATCAAAAAGGTTTAGTAATGTTTTTATTTTGTTTTCGGGCCTTTTTGAGTAAGACTAAGTTGATACCAATTAAAATTAAAAAGGGACCCATTTCACATTATAGTTTTGGGATAATAATGATATGAAATGGGGGGTTGTTGTAGGGCACAATAGGTCCCCAATTTACTTTGTTACAGTAATGAGAGGTCTTTATAGATTGTTAATTTCTTAGGTCATTTTAGTAGGGTGGAATTTTCGTTTGTTGAAGAGTTGGATAGTTCTATATCCCAATGTATTTTTTCATCGAGTCCTAAATTGTGCACCGGGTGGTAATTTTTCTCACATAGGGTTTTAATGTTCTTTTTTTTATTATTACAAAACTCAAGGTTGGGTCCCTCCTTTGAACTGGTGATTGTACTTCCCTCGACGAAATCAAAGACCTTCAACCCACCCAGAATTTCCTTTAATTTCCCAGTGTTGGTATGTGGAGTTTTCTACTAAGTTACCTTCTCCATCCGGTTCTAGAAAAAAGTACATTTCCACTCGTTAATCGTTAATTCAAATGTCTCAAACCTTGATCATTTTGTTCCTTAAGAAGTATAGTTTCCTGGGTAGTTGAAATGGATTGTGGTCCTCATTAGTAAGGGGTGTCAAGTAGTTATTCATCATAATTAATTAATTATCTTCATAATCATTTGTAAGTGGATTTGTCGTGTTATACTATGGTCATCACTCATTTTGTTCATCACTTATAACTTGTTAGTTTAAGTTATTTTGGGATCTTACTATCTTTTTTTAAGTCATAACTTGGTTATTTAGTTAGCCTAGAGTGGTTTGTTTGTAGTTCTTAGGTGGAAATGCCTCATCAACAATGATTCCCTAGCTGCAAGGGTGGTCCTCCAGGGTCATCCTCTTCCAGACATGACTGACAATTTGGTTGGGAATCTATGGCAATTTTTTTTGATTTGGCTCCCCTGGAGGTTAGAAAGGAGAGTTTACATTTGAAAGCCAGGGAGTTTGGGGATCATAAATATCATTCTGATTCAGGAACTAGTCGTAGCAACCTCAAATGGGTTCCCGATTCGGGGAAGTGTAGGAAGAGAAGACTAGATTTCCACTACTCTATAAGACTACATTGTCAGATGGAAATGCTACTCAGCATGGTAATTTGTGACAAACAAATTTCCAACTATATTAGGAATGTGCAACAAGAAACAAAGGAGAAAAAGGCCATTCACACAGAATACCAATATTGTTCCTTAGGAATATTTCATTTACTATTGAAACTCTACAAACTGGTGCTTGCAAAAGAGCTAGAAACTCCTCATTTTCTACTACAAAAGAACTAGAAACACTAATTTAGCTCTTGTATATAAAATTCTAACTCACTCATCAGAAAAGGAAACTAAAGAAATGGTTGGGAATGAATTTAAAAATAATTAAGGTAAAAATTGCCATGAGTACCACCTCACTCCAACTCACTTTGAAAGCATTATTTTTTGATCAAGTTAGTCGTTCAACTACTAGTGCATATTCTTGTCAGCTAGGTATTTCTCTCTCAATTAGCACAAATCCACATACACGCAAAGAAGAATTTACACACTACACTGGATACAATGCACATTACAAGCATACTACAACACTACACAGGACATTCATTCATACAACACTACACAAAACATTTATGGAGAGCTCCATAAGACATACAACTTTGCATAAGAGTGCTTGAGAGAGAAACAACACCCATGCTTAACCTATAGATTGAATAGAGAATTTTTTTTTATCAGGTTACACAAATGTCTCTATAAATTGAATTAAACACACACAAATTAAGGGAACATAAAATTACTCACTAGCCTAATACCTTTCCCTGGTTAACCAGTTCAATAAACAGGGAAACCAATTTTTCTGTGAACTGAATTAAATGGATAGACAAACAAATTAAAGGGAACAAAAAATTACCCTCTCCATGAATAATTCACTCGATCAACTGCACTTGGTTTTCGAACTACAAAAAATTTGGTCACCTCCTCTTCGTTTGTGAATTTCCTCCTCTCATTCCTCATTCATCACAATCATCAACTCCTCTTATTCTTTATTCATTGGGCATGTGAGTATATAATGACTAGGGAATTCGTGAGCTTTATGCTTGCTTTTTTAGACCTTCGTGTCCTATTGGTGTCCCACATTGCTCTATTTTTACCCTATTCCCATAAACCTTAACCTTTGTTTTATCTCTATTTAATCCTCTCATTCCTGCACTAGTCAAAGATAATCATCTATTCCTACATAGACTTTGTATTTCATAATTCATATTTCTTAAGTGCTTTATTAATTACATTACATAGATTTCATACCTTTTAGTATCCCTGTAACTTATGTTTAACTTTCCTAAAAGTAATTTAAGAACTAAGTGTTAATCATTATTTAGCGTGATCATTGTAGGCAGATTCCTGCACCATAAATGATGTCGCTCCGTGATCTCTGTGATAGTTCAAATCCTTCCACATGGGCATTTTTTATCCACGACTCCTAGTTTGGTTGTGGATTATCTGAGGATGGATATTGGCGACGTATAGTCAGGGATACTTGCCAAGCATATGTTCTACAGCCAATAAAGTTCATGCTTTTTTATAACCATTAGCTATTTTTGCAATGTTGTTTGTTAGTCCGTTCAACCAAAAGGCTTGAATAAGAAATGACTGTAATTAGTAGAATATGGCTAAGGCCGATAGACTGTATATAATGTAGACCATAGGTAGAGCTAAGCTAGAAATATCTAAGTTTGTAATTTAATTTACTTTTTAATTTTGTCTCTCCCTTGGTTCTGGGATGGACTCGCATTATCACATATATTTTCTGATCAAGTTTGATACAAGGATCATGCCATGTTTTCTTCAAGCTATGTTTAATTTTTATTTCATGCGTGATTAAGTTCTGAACCGTTTCCTTTCCTAAACGAGAAATGAGCTGGTTGGCTAGGGACCACCCAACCCAGCTTGTTTACCCTAATGTTTTCACCATTTAAAAGGTATGTGTGAACATTTATTCATTTTTAGTTGCGTGGCTTTGATTGTTCTTATGTTTATTTCAGAAGTTCTGAGTTAAATTCATTTCATAGTCAAGCATGAATGGATCCGCAATTCAAAGTTTAATTAAGTTTATTTATTTCTTGCAATTTATTTCCTACATTTTTTGTCTTATTTTGCTTCCACTCAGGTCGTATAGGAAGATTCTTCATGTACCAGTGCATGTAGTTTCCTGCACTCGAGTTTATTCATTTACTTGAAAGTAAGTGTTACATTGGTTTTCCTACTTATAATTTCATTTCTTGCTGCAAGAAAAAGTATTGTTAATTCAAGTAATCATTCTTAATATTAAGAGTTATACTTCTGAAGGATCTAAGAATGTTTACATGAATTAAGGAAGGACGCTATTACAAACACCATCCTTTACACTTTCATTTTATGACTTAAGAAAAAGGAATAGAAATGTTACAAGTGAATTTCCAAAAGTTAGTTTGATCCATGCAAAATTACTTTGACTACTACTTTGATTATTCTGAATTGTTTTTTCTTTATGAAGTTTACTTTCATTGCAAAGTTCAATTAATTAAAGAATTCTTTTTCATGTGTAATCTATCTCAAAATCTAGATTGCAATTGCAATTATTTTCCACACGTCCTTTAACTCTTTTGAAAGTAAATTAGAAAATTTGGTGACGAAAGCTTTGTCTTTGTGCAAGATCTGGTCTCTTGTCACAGGAATAGAGTGGTCTAAGCCTTGAGGCTTAGAGCACCTCCGCAAAGACATAAATTTTCAGCAAAGAAGGTAAAATATACTTTCTTCACATAAGTACTATACCTGTAGTAGTGCAAGCAGATTGCAATAGTATAAGAATAGGTTGCTTGGTGTAAAAGGAAAATCAATTGTGAAACAGATATTTGCAAGGGCCCACTTGTTAAGCTATTAACCATCTATACTGAAGATAAACATAGTATTTCATTTCAGAATTTAAGATTGCTTCCAGTTGTGTGAAAGTTCCTTTACTTGATTTCCTCACAAATTATTCTTTTACATTCCATCACTAGAATTGCTTTGGTGTCTATTTCCTTTAAGATTGTTTTCTATCTGATTCTACAACATTTCATTTAAGAAGTAGGATTAGGAATAGGAAAAGTGCATACCACTTCTGGCATTGCTTGTGATTCGTCTCTAATTTTACAAAACCCCTAGGTGATCTGAAAATGGGGCTCTTAGGCTTCTTGTCTAACTTACAAGAACCTCTCCCACTTCCAAGGCTTTAAATTTTCCCAAATCTTAATGATTAACCAATGTGGAATTAAGAAATGCTTGAAAATATAGGTGTATGCTTGTATTTGTTTTTTACTATTGAGTTCTTATGTTCATTTTCTTATGCTGATGTCAAAAACAAATAATAGTAAATAAAGCAACAATTCAACAAACCCATAAGACAAAAATATAATATGGAGTTAACCCTAATATCTTGGGCTACATCTCCTTGAGCTCTAATCAACTTGATTAGGCTCTCTGTGATTATGGCATCAATTCTTTTACAAGTACTACACTTAACTCCATTGGTTTACAGCTGAACCAATGGGCTTAGAATGCCATCTTTCCCCTAGCTGTCCTTGTTCTGCAGACAAGTCTATGCTTCACTAGACTTGACTCCTTTCGTTAGTGCTCTGAGCTTCTCAAGCTTCTGCCTTCTCTGACTCCCTCAGACTTCTGCATTTGTCTCTAAAACTCATTCTCTTGTCTTTGACACACCTCAGACAACCATCCACAGCTCGATCATTCGATCTCTTGTTGTGTTGCAACTTCATTGTAGCCTCATGGCTCTTTAGAAGTCTATTAGAGCTCTCTAGCTTTGTGGCTTTGCCTCTAACCTCTGGTGACTCTGCCTATTACAGCGAGCTCAATTTGAGTCTCACACAATAGATACAATCACTAGGACTGTACTTAGATCCCCTAAGTCTCTCTGGAGTACACAAGCTCTCTGGAGTACTCTCTTTTTCTCTGTCTTAACCCTTGCTCACTTGCTATCTTTACTTGTTCAGGTCAGCTCGGCTCTAGTTTCTCTGCTTCAAGGTCTGCCTACTAATTCCTGGGTTGCCCCCTCTCCTCTCTGTTAGTCTGTGGCTTTTAAGCCAATCTACTTTTTTCACTATTCATTTTTTCTTATAAGCTTTCTGGTTCCCAGCCTCCATCCGCTCGAATCCCTTCTTTCAGAAGTTATAGTAACTACATAACACCTTACAGGGAGGTAACCACTTATTCCTTTAACGGATGAGTGTGTTAGGTTCACAAGAAACACTTGATTGTTTGAAACAACCGTTATTTCCGTTTAATCCAAAAATGCTTTGGAAACACGAATATTTTCCAACTCATCATCCACGTCAGACTCCAGAATCCCACACAATCTGCTTTATAACTTCGTCAAATCGGGTCATCAATTGGGTTGCATCTCTACCATTGATTGGGACCCTCCAGATCCTATGGTCATATAACATATCGGGCGGATAACTTTCTTGATGTTTACCCATCCGATGAGCGATTTTCTCTCTCTTTTGCCAGATGTGTGTCACTCGTTGTGTGGCATCAGGTGGGACTCGGTATAAACCACTTATTGCTCGAAGCCCTTCCAATATCCTCTTGGTTTCTGTGTAATCCCACCTTGGATGGAATCGAAACACTTTCAGCTACATTTGATGATTTTTTAGGTCTGCCCACATGTGGCTCTCCTTCTTCAAGGGGTTTTCCCTGCGATATGCAATTATTTACTTGTCACTAATCGCATATCAGATTCCTCCACCGTTGACTCAAACCATTGCTAACTTTTCTAATTTGCGATAGTGCACATTACCATGGTATGCCGCTCTATGTGCTTGATCGGCAGCCCTCGTTGATTTGTGCTTATCGCAATTAGCAACTGTCGTGAGGATTCCTCTAATAAGCTTGATCTTCACAAGATTTTTAATCTTTGGCATAAATTATAGTGAGTTCATGAAGACTTAGAGAGTTTCAGGATACATTTTGGATCACGCTTTCCCACTAAAAGAACTTTTGGTCCATTAAAATACTGATATACTGATCTGAGTAGTAAATGAGAGTAACATCACCCTCTTCTTTTAGCCTCCCTACACTTGCCTTTGCATAGTTCCTCTGAAACAAAATCTTTGACCACTTCCCTGCTTGGATGGGTTGGTCGTCTTTGAAAGAACTATTTTCCTCCTTGATTTCATGCAGAACTTATGCTGTGAAGTTTACAGAAGGTAGTTTGAACTTCTTTGCCTTGATCCTTGATCCAAGGTGGCTCAAATGAATGTGAAGTACATCTACTCCACAAAAATTTCATCTGTTCCTGTTTAAAAAGTTGCCAACAACAACTCTTAACAATAGTAGGCATACAGACAACAACTAGATGGACTAAATCCTACTTCAACAAAGAAACAAATTTCACATCTTGTGAACCCTTCCATGTATTATATCTGCATTCAAATGATTGACTAGATAACCAACCAATAAAACATGCCTTTACAACAAATGACTCTTCAAGTCAAGCATGTAAGAAAAAGACTTTTAGGACTCTTTTCCAAAAGATGAAACACTTCATCATTATCTCCATTTTGGAGACCAAGTTAACTTCTGCCAAGCCAACAACACATGCATCTCATGCTCATGCATGCATTCCATCTTTCAACTTTCACTCAAGTACATTGTATTTTTGAAGCTAAAATGAACATATGGTTGTAGCAATAGCGTGAGTTTCCTACTCAACTTCTTTCCATTTACCATTTTGGTAATATCCTGCAACTTGCATTTATTCCACAAAGAAATGCAAATAGATGCATTAATAGAAATGAAGTCTTAATTGGATAAGAATTCTAACCATTTATTACCAATCCATTTCAAAGGTCCCTCCTTTGTTTGCACATCAGCATCAATATGTGAATCATCCTGAAACACATCAATCATGGAATATTTATTTCCATCCCTACCATTTTATTTTTCCACCTTCTCCTTCAACTTTGGTGGAAGTAGTGCTGGATTCAAAGTCCAACACCTTTCAGCAAGATGCCCTTGCTTCTGGCAGTAAGTGCAACACATGTGCATCCTTTTGACAGCATGATTTGCCTTGTCCTATGGAACCTTTGGTTGCTCACTTATTTTCCTTCAAAAGTTTCCTGTATGTGGCCATCCTCTTCCAACATCTAGAAACATAATGGTTATCCAAACCACAAAAGGAACATGCAATTATTTTTCCATGCTTTAAAAAATCAAAAGGAATGTGTTTAGAAATAGATTTATACTTGCCTCTTTCACCTTTATTGCCTTCATGAGGAGGTGAAGAAAATGAAGAAGTTGCTCCCTTTGGAACACGATCACTTTCTTCAAGGCTGTTAGAGTTTCCACAGCTCTTTGGTTCAAGTTTGTGCTTCTTAACACCTACATCCTATGAATGATGCTTCGAGCTATTGCATTCGTCCTGAACACAATCCTCACACTTCTGAGGTAGAGGACCTACAATGAAACTCCTTTTTGGAATTATTTCAATGGCCTTCGTGGCATCTTTGGAACTCTCTCCATAATATTGTCCATAGCCAAGACCCAAATACTTACGCCTTTCCTCAACCATTATTGGCTCAACAATACCTTGTGCATGTTAACCAAATCCTTTTCCTTCATAGCCCATCTTGGACATTAGATTGGAACCTATGCCTCTGGTATGTTTATCAAAAGAACCAATATAAGCATTCTTAGAAGAATTTGAAGACAAACAGGAATGGTTTACCTCTTCTTGAAGTTGATACTTGGCCAAGGCTTCTTTGGAAAAAAAGAGTTGTGACTCCAACTCATGCATCCCTTTTAGGTTCATATTTGCAATATGAAGTTGCCTCTCCATTTCCTACAATTTTCCAGAAAGAAACTGCTTCCCTTCTCCACGGAATTCAACTACTCTCTAAGTGTGTTGCTCTTCCTTCCCTCTTCATACATTTCTCTCACCATATCCATCATGGTGGACAAGTCTTGCTTCATGTCTCCATTAAAGGAACTTGGGGAGTAAGAAGAATTTGAGAACACACTTGTAGAAGTTGTCATTTTCAAAGTGCACAAAAAAACTTCAACAGGATTATTAAAGAGCTTATTCAATAACCTCTTGCAACAACCTTTTGTGGTTCAAGCATTTCCTTGAGGTCCTTTAGGATAGAAGAATGCCTTCAACCCTTCTTCCTTCTTGTCCTTCCTGGACTGAGCTATCAATAACTTTCCATTCACCTCTGCAAACTCAAACAATAGCCAGTTTGCAACCAAGCATACAATCAATGAGGCAATCAATCTTTGCCCTGTTAATCAAGCATTCTGATACAACCTTCTTTGAAGGTGGCATTAATCAATCTTAAGCTCTAATACCATCTGATCTGAAAATGGGGCTCTTAGGCTTCTTGTCTAACTTACAAGAACCTATCCCACTTTCAAAGCTTTAAATTTTCCCAAATATTAATGATTAACCAATGTGGAATTAAGAAATCCTTGAAAATATAGGTGTATGCTTGTATTTGTTTTTGACTATTGAATGCTTATGTTCATTTTCTTATGCTAATGCGCAACACAAATAATAGTAAATAAAGCAGCAATTCAACAAACCCATAAGACAACAATATAATATGGAGTTCACCCTGATATTTTGGGCTACATCTCCTTGAGCTCTAATCAAATCAATTAGGCTTTCTGAGATTATGGCTTCAATTCTTTTACAAGTGCTACACTTAACTCCATTGGTTTATAGCTGAACCAATGGGCTTAGAATGCCATCTTACACCTAGTTGTCCTTGTTCTACAAACAGCTCTAGGCTTCACTGGACTTGACTCCTTTAGTCAGTGCTCTGAGCTTCTCAAGCTTCTGGCTTCTATGACTCCTCAGAATTCTACATTTGTCTCTAGAACTCCTTCTCCTGTCTTCAACACACCTCATACAACCAGCCACAGCTTGATCATTCGAGCTCCTGTTGAGCTGCAACTTCACTGCAGCCTCGTGGCTCTTTAGAAGTCTATTAGAGCTCTCTAACTTTGTGGCTCTACCTATTACAATGAGCTCAATTTGAGTCTCACACAATAGATACAATCAGTAAGACTATACTTGGATCCCCCAAGTCTCTCTGGAGTACACAGACTCTCTAGTGTACTCTCTCTGTCTTTGTCTTAACCTTGGCTCACTTATTGCCTTTGCTTCTTCAAGTCTGCTCGGCTCTAGTTTCTCTACTTCCAGGTTTGCTTACTGCTTCCTAGACTGCTCAATCTCCTCTCTATCAATCTGTGGCTTTAAGCCAATCTTCTTTTTTCAATTTTCGTTTCCGCTTCTCGGCTTTCTGGTTCCCTGCCTCCGTCCATTTGAATCCCTTCTTTCAGTGGTTACAGTAACTACATAATGCCTTATAGGGAGGCGGCCACCTATTCCTTTAACGAATGAGCTTTTCAGGTTCACTAGAAACACTCAATCATCTGAAACAGTTTTTATTTCCGTTTCCTCCAAGAATGCCCACGAAACATGAACCTTTGCCAACTCATCATCCACATCGAACTTCAGAATCCCGCACAATATTCTTTATAACTTCGTCAAATTTGGTCATCCATTAGGTCACATCTCCAGCGTTGACTGGGACCCTCCAGATCCTACGGTCATCCCACATATCGGGTGGATAGCTTGCTAAAAGTTTACTCGTCCGATGTGAGCGGTTTTCTCCCTCTTCCACCGGACGTGTGTCACTCGCTGTGTGACATTGGGCGAGACTCGGTCTAAACCACTTAATTCTCAAAGCCCTTCCGATATCCTGCTAGTTTCTATGGAATCCCTCTTCGGATGGAACTGAAACAATTTCCTCTACATTTCATGATTTTTCGGGTCCAGGCACATGTGGCTCTCCTTCTTCGAGGGGTTTTCCCTGTGATATGCCATTGGTGACTTGTTGCTAATCACATATCAGATTCCTCCCCCATTGAATCAAACCATTGTTGACTTTGCTAATTCGTGACAGTGTGCATTACCATGGTTCGCCGCTCTGGGTGCTTGATCGATGACCCTCATTGATTTGTGCTGATTGTAGTTAGCAATTGTCGTGAGCATTCCTCTGATAAGCTTGACCTTCACAAGGTTTTTAATCTTTGGCATAAATTATAGAGAGTTCATGAAGAGTTAGAGAGTTTCAAGATCCATTTTGGATCACCAGGTTGACAATTAAGTGTTGAGGAGTTTTCTTAAGTGCAATTCTTGCACCAAACATGTTGGCGTCATGGCCGGTGAGGCGATTTGAATTGGTAAGAATTTTTCATTTCTTTCCATAGGGGTAAGTCTGCTATTATTTTTTCTAGTAGTGTTCCTTTATTTGCTTGAAGGAATTTATAGGTGTCCAGTTATTTTTGAGTTGCACCATTTTTATTGGAATTTTCTTTTGTCATTTTTTGAAATGAATTCCTAAAAAGAGGTAGGGGTCTGAAGTCCACTAGGGGCCAAAGAAATAATGATAAATCTAAAATCAAATCTCATACTAGGCCTTCTTTTTCAGGCAAAATGTCCAAACCAACCCATACTCATCATGCAGGAACAATCTACTTGGACTTTGGTAGCAATAGTCTAGGTGTGACACATCCCACGAAGGGGAATAAGGGGACTATTAGAAACCATAGTCAGCCTTCTTAGCTTATTGAGGGTGGTTCGCATGGAAGAACAACAATGGAAGATCATGAAGACCAAGCATAAGGAATTGGTGAAAATTAGGTAAATGAGGAACAATCCATTTTTGGATTCCCAAGTGTGGATACTGATACACAAGTACAAATGAATTTTTTTCACCATCAACTCTTCCTCTTTTCTATGGTAAGGTACATGAAGACCCAAAATATTTCTTATTTGAGTTTGATATTTTGTGTAGAAGTTATGATTATTCATCTAATGCCAAGAAGTTAAAGTTGTTTCCTGCAACCCTCAAGGACACAGCTCTCCGTTGGTTCATGGGACTAGGAGGAAACACTATATCTTCTTGGGAACAAATGAAGAGAGTGTTCTTGTCAAAATATCAAGAATATTGTAAAACTAGAGATATTCAAGATGAAATATTTTCTATTTTGCAAAATGATGATGAGACTCTATAGGACTACTTGGAGAGATTCATGTACATCCTCCAAAGTTAAAAGCACAAATTTGATCTAAGTACCATTAGAACTTTTTTCTTACGTGGGATTATTGAGGATGCCAGGAATAATCTAAATCAGTTAGGACAAGGGGATATTGCTCAAAAATATTTTGATCAAATCTATGACGTCTGCAGGAAATTCTCGATGAACCAATATAGAACTAGTAAAGGAACTTAGAATAGAAATAAGAAAACCAAATCTACTGATGCAATGATTATTGGATTAGAAAAATAAAACGGACATTATGAAAATTGAAATAATGAATATTGTTAGTAAAAGAAATACTCTTTGACGTTTTAGCAAAAGCTTGTAGAGGAACAAGAGTCATTTTCTATTTTTTGTTCAAAATGTAGAAGAAAGCATCTTTTAAGAGAATGTCCTCTTGATATTAAAGAAAATATTAAATGTGCAATTGGTATAGAGAACCAAGCCATGGAAAAATGTCCCTCCATACCTGGGCTGAAAATTGTACTTGAAGGAGGACAACCTGAAGACAAATCACTACATGTTGTGGGAGCACGAAGAAACTAGGCTTTGGTAAGTGCAGCTATGGCCCCTAAATCTCCAATGCATTTTTTTGGTTATAATGCACATTCATATTCCTATCCTAACACTAGTCACTCTCAACATTGGAAACATGGGAACCGATATCATTGTGGACAACCCTCCCAATCTTGGCAACAAGGATGGAGAGGGCCAAACCATTCACATCATTCACACCATTCTTGTCCTGCACCTATGACGGCATACCCTCCTACATATGCACCTTACCCAATGCCGCAACAATCATTACCTTAGTTGAGTCAGTGAATGCCGCCATTTCCTTTACCTCCACCATTTCGACCTTCTCAGATGCCTGCCCAACCTTTACCAAACCCCAGTAACAAAGAAGTAGAAATGATCCATTCTATGAATCCACTTTCCTCATCCATATATCAGTCCATGCTAGTTGGAGTCAATTACCTGGAATTGAGATCAAGGAAGATAGTAACCTCAGAAAATCGAAAGCAACCTATGGTGATTATCAATGAGAAAGGTGAGGAGGAAACTCCTAACCATTCTGAAAAAGATGACACCATCTAGCCTATCCAAATACCTTCTGACCCTTTTCAATCTTCTTCCAATCAACCTCCCTATCTAGAGAGGTTAGTCGTGGAGAAGAAAGACCCCATTCTTTATTCTAGCATGGCTTCTCAGCTTAGGAACATTTTCATAAAGGTACCTTTTCTCCAAGCTATTAAAGAGATCCCCATTTCCACAAAAATCATTAGGGAAATTTGTCTCAGGACGCCAATAAGGAGATTATTAGAACCTCAAACTATTCAATTTGTTTGTAGAGCAGCAGAGTTAGTGACGGGGTGTATGCACATGCATAAATATACTAACCCTGGAAACCCTATTGTCTCTATTCAGATAGGTGACGTCCTTGTCTCTAATGTACTTATAGACCTGGGGGCATCCATTAATGTTATGATTAAGAAAACCATGGATCAAATCAGATTGGTCCATATTTTTCCTACTCTCACTATGCTTGAACTAGTAGACAGATCTAAAATCAAGCCGAAAGTGGTGTTGGATGATGTGGTTGTTTCTCTAGACTCTTGGGAACCCTGAATACTTCAATGTGCTTCAGCCAAAGAACCCTGTGGGAGAACATCCCTTGATCTTGGGATGACCATGGCTTGGTACAGTCGATGCTTATATCAAATGTCATTTTGGTGACATGTATATTTCCCATGGAGATTCTAGGAAGAAGGTCACCTTGTATCCACCTGCTAGATCCATTCATGAGCTTTGAGACACTTTATGGTTAGACTACATTAATGATGAGGAAACTCAACTTGTTTCCTTGATACATCGGAATGTTGAGTTCTCGCAAGAGGGTGAGATTCAAGACTTCCTGAATAATCTAGACACCGTGCCTAATTTTGAGTCACTGAGTCAGATTTTTAGTCTAGATGTTCAAGAAAGATATGACTCTCTACCTCCCTCAGCACCATCTCTAGCGACACCTCTGTGTACTCTTGAGCCTGATACCACTCTTGTTGAGATTATTCCAATTAAATCCTTGCATATCAGTTTAGACTTCGATTCTTACCAATAAGAGAAGCTTGTGAATTTGTTTCTAAACCATCTTGATGCCTTTGCATGGGGCTGTGAAGATATGAAATGCATCCCTCCTGAAACTTGTACTCACCATATCTATATTGAGGATGGAGCTCGATCTGTCAGAAAACCCCAAAGGCATATGAACTTATCTCTAAGAGATGTTGTAGAGGAAGAATTGCAAAAAATCTTTGATGTTGATTTTATCTATCCTATTTCTGATAGCTAGTGGGTCTCTCCATTGGTATTAGTCCCAAAAAAAGATGGGATATCGTGCATTTGTATTGAATACAAAGAATTGAACAAAGCCACTCTCAAATATTACTTCCCCCTTCCTTTCATTGATCAGGTACTCGATACCCTTACTGGTAAGAAGTACTTTTATTTTCTAGATGGCTTTAGCAGATATAACCAGATACAGATTACACCTGAGTATCAAGACAAAACCACTTTTACATGTCCATGGGGTACATTATCTTACCAAGTTATTCCCTTTGGGCTATGTAATGCCCCAAATACCTTTCAAAGGGCGGTCTTGGCCATTTTTGCTGGGCTTGAGTTTGTAGAAATTTATATGGATGACTTTTCTGTGTTTGGTGATTCATTTCAGGAAGCCCTGAAGAATCTAGAAAAAGTGCTTCTTCACTACCATGAAGCTCATCTCACATTGAGTGACAAAAAATGTAGATTAATGTGCAAGGTGGGGGTGGTCCTTGGCCGTCTTATTTCTAACAAAGGTATCCAGGTTGACCCTACAAAAATAGAAATTATTTTGAGTCTTCCTATACTCAAAACTCAAAGGGAAGTGAGAGGTTTTTCTAGGACATGCAGGCTACGATAGGAGATTCATTGAGAACTTCTCCAGGATAGCTACCCACCTTTTTTGACTTATGGCTAAAGATAGTTCATTTTGTTGGTTTGCAGCTTGCCAACAGTCCTTTGAGACATTGATGAAAAAATTAGTTTAGGCACCAGTTTTGAGAGGACCAAACTGGTCCTTGCCATTTCATATTTCCTCTGATTCCTCAAATACTGCTATTGGTACAACTTTAGAAAAAGAAGAAGACAAACAACCTTCAGCTATTTATTTCATTAGTAAACACTTGTCACCCGCTGAACTCAATTATATGGTTATTGAGAAAGAGTTTTTAGTTGTAACTTTTTTCCATTAATAAATTCAGATATTATATTATAGGATATGAAGTCTTTGTGCATACTGACCATTCGACAATAAGATATTCGATGAATGAACCATTAACTAGTAGTAGAGTGACTAGGTGGTTATTATTGTTACAAGAATTTAATATTACCATTATTGATAGACTGGAAAAATCTAATATAGTAGTATATTATCTTTCAAGATTCAATAATCCTAGTGAAGCAGTTCCCGTTGATGATGATTTTCCTGACGAACATATTTTTGTTGTGTCAACGAAATCCCCGTGGTTTGCTGACATAGCTAACTATTTAGTCACTGGGAAATTACCACCTCACTTATCTGCTTGTGAAAAGCAGAATATCATACAGAAAAGCACTGCATATTCCTGGATTCAAGGAGACTTCTTTTACACTGTAGCATGTCTCATTATTTGTAGATGTGTAAGAGAGGAATAAGTGTTTGATATTTTAAAATCTACCCATGATGAACCTTGTGGGGGTCACTTCACCGATAAGCAGACTACATACAAAGTGTCATGGGTTGGCTATTTTTTTCCCTCCTTGTTTAAGGATGCCAAACAATATGTCAAGCGATGTGATAGCTGTCAGTGAATTAGGCAACCTAATCAAACCAATGAAATTCCTTTATGCCCTCAGGTTATGATTGAGCCTTTTGAAAAATGGGCCATTGATTTTGTAGGACCAACAAATCCAACATCATTATATAAAAATCATATTTTGGTTTATACAAATTTCGTTACAAAATGGGTAGAAGATAAATCTATTTATTTTACTACTAAAAGAGTTGTTGTTGATTTTATTTTTACTAAAATATTTACTAGATTTGGTGTGCATAGACAAATTATTTCTGACAATGGACCACCGTTTATTTCTAATCTGGTATAGGTTGTGATGGAGCAATACAAAATATAGCACAAGAAATCTACACTGTATCACCCAAGAAAATGGTTAGGCGGAGTCCACAAACAAGGTGATTGAGTCCATCGTCACAAAGATAATAAATATTTACAGAAAGGATTGGGTTGACAAATTACTGGAAGCATTGTCGGCATACCGAACCACTTGGAGGAACAACACAGGACACACACCATATGAGCTGGTGTACATGAAAAAAGTCCTCTTGCCAATAGAATTCCAAATCAAGACTTTCAGGACTATAGTCTAATTGGGGCTAGATATCTCTTAATCACAACATCAATATCCTCTATAGTTGAATGATTTAAATGAATTCCGAAGGGATGTTGTTCAACAGAACATCTTATTTCAACAACAATGCAAGAAGTAGCATGACGAGTGTATTGAAAAGAATCAATTCCATCTAGGTGATTGGGCACTCCTTTATGATTCTAGATTCAAATCTTTTAAAGGGAAATTCCATACATGCTAGATGGGAACCTATGAGGTGGTCAAAGTGTTTCAAAATGGAGCAGTAGAGATTAAAACTATTGATGGATGAAATTTTGTGTTCTTGGTAAATGGGCATAGGCTGAAGGTATATTTTCAGCTCCTTACTAAAGGAGATTTTATCCAGCAAGTCCAACAGAAATCTAAAAAGGAGTTGGTAGGTGGTAACACCAACCTATTGAATATTTGATTCTTTATTTTCCTCATTGAAAAAATAATAAAAGAAAAAATATGGAAAAAATAAAAGGTATAATTTTTTTTGCTGTAATTATGAAAATCAGTTGACTTACATGATTGCAGAAGGATCAACCTAAAAACCAGCATGCTAGCAGGAAGATCTAAATTTCAATAAAAAGGTAATGTTACTTGATTTTTTAGATATGCTAACTGCCACCAAGAAGAAGCAGATTCAAGGAACCCAACCCTTACCAAAGTTTGGGGTACCTAGCATGGAAATTTTTATCCAAGTAAATGCTTAATTCCTGATGCAATTACTTTTTCCGGCACCAGTGTAGGCAAACATTGAAGATAAAATTATTCCTTTCTTCTATTTTCCTATTTCCTAATTCCCACTAGTTTTCTTTTTTGAATCCCATAATGAATTACCATCCTTTTTCTTCTAAAATAAAAATAAAAATTATCCCTATCTGATTCTGTAAAATCCCTCTTTTCTCCCTTGAATTTTTTTCTACATCCCATTCTCATTTATCCCCCTTGGTGATATTATTCTTGGAATCCCTGTTGTAGTGTTCCTTCCCATTCTGTAAATTACCCCTTTCCCACTTCTTTATTCCCTCCTAAATTTATTGTAGAATTTAATGCAGTCAATCCAGAAGGCATGCTCATGAAACACCAAAGGATGGTGAATAAAAATTTTCTTGTATATTAAGGAAACAATTTATTTAAAATTCCAACTATAGAATTGTGTTCCATCAGAATTGTTATCTTGGTAAAATCCCTGGTGCAAGATGCACAGTGCAAGCAGTTAGTGCAAGCACGACGCAGTGCAAGAAATTAGTGCAAGCACGATGCAGTGCAAGCAAGATCAGTGCAGGAGTGCGGCTGATTGTGGAAGCAAGTGCAAAACAAATTTCACACAATCGAGGAGCATGTTATGAAGAATTTATATGGAATTTTATTACTCTGCACATGAGTGATTCCTACACTGATATATCATAGCATTATATATTTTAATTAATATGTTTTTTTATCATTTATTGACCTAGGAAATTTTTTAAAGTGCAAGATATATTCAGTTCTGAAATCTAGTTTTTTTAACGAGTACTGAAATATGTATTAATTGAATTATGAGGTAGACTATGTGATAGTAAAGATTATCTGAAAACTCATACTCACCTCTTTTGAAACAATTTCCCATCACTTTTTCACCATTGTCTGACCTCATAACCCGATCATTATCACTGTTACACCGCCGCTGTATAAGCCTCTACCACATCCAATCATTATTGCTCACCCGTAGCAGGATGATACGTATTTGCATCTAATCTGAGGAGTCATTCTTTTATCATTAAACATGATCGATTGGAAGTGACTTAAAGGACAGATAATGGATGAAGCTCCAACATAAAAGTATCAATAATCGTTGATGTCACTCACTGAAATCCTTTTGAGGTTGTGACATGGAATTGTGACAATTCAAACATGGAACCCATAACGAATGAGCCATCATCCTTAAAGGAGATAGAGCAGATTGCGGAATACCGTAACAACCTTACTTTATTGGAAGAATATAGATTCCATCCATTTTTGCAAAAGTTCAATGGCTTCGACATGGCCATGGTGTTGGAGTTTATGAAGATGTTTGGACGAGGCCAAGCTAGGGTCAACTCATTAGAATTTGAAGTCACGGAGGATTCCATTGCACGATCTTCAGGCTTGCCAACTATAAGGGAGAACTGGTTTAAAAAGGTGTGGCTTGAAAAGACATGATGGCATTAGTTTGTGATTGACAGAAAGCACAAATTTGATTGGAAAAAGGGGCTTCCATGTAGTGCTATGTTTGGAAAATGGTGAGACCTCCTCTTCATTTTACAGAAGTTCCTGACCTACGACGGACATTATTCTTTAACATTTGTATATCACATTCGGTTGTTGCTACACTTTGAGTCGAGGAAAATCATTAATTTTCCTTACTGCCTACTCTGAAGTGTCGAGAAAATGGCCAAAGGTGTGCAGAGAAGGGGATGCGAGCCAAGTCACATCTAATTTATATCATCATGGGCTTATCAGAATCCACGTCAAGAAAGTATTGGAAGAAAAGGGAGTGACCTAGAAGGAATTACTAAAGGAGTTTTGGGTGAGGAGTTCAGGGAAGTCTGCTGGCATAGGTGTAAGCAAGAAAAGGAAGGTAGAGACATTGCCCCCTGCCAAGAAAAAGGGTAAAAGCACACTGGTGCAAGCAAAAAAGAAGTCTGTCGAAGACACTCCACCCTCAGTAAAGAAAAGAAAGATCAGAACCCCAACAAAGAAGAAGATTGTATCTCCAGGGGAATCAGTATTGGTGAAGCTCTCCGATTGTGATTGATGAATCAACTCAGGTTTTTCCTAAATACCATAACCTTTCAGTACTTGCAGATTAAGCGAAGAAAACCTAGAAAAGGTAGACAACATATTGTTGTCTATCTTTGTTCACAGATTAAGAAAGAAGAAGATGACACTAAGTGCAAGTGAAGTTAGGCAGAGGGTCACGAGGATGATGAGGCACAGCACATGGAGACCCTCAACAATTTTGATGAACAGAACATCGAAACCCTTCATGCTTTTGTTGAACAGGGTACTAAAGCCCTGCTGGTTTAAATGAATAGGGTACTGAATCCCGTGAAGAATTGGAATAATAGGGCATTAAAAACCCTGTGGAGTTAAGTGTGCAAGGTACTGAAACCCTTGGCATGAAGCCTGTGGAGGGCACCAAAACCCTCGGTGATGAGGAAACCTCAGGCACAGAAACTCTTGGTGACATCATAATGTAAACATTGGATGACCTTAATCTTGAAAATGTCGCGACTTTCTTTGAGTCCATTGCAGAGAAGGTATTTACACCAGAAGATTCGAGGATGGAGCCCACTATCCTCTACCTCAACAACCAAATAGTGGAATTGGAGCAGCAATTTCGTGACCTAGAGGCTTTGAACAAGGTCATGAAGGAGAAACATTGGCGAAATCAAGGTGAGGTAGAGCTTCTCTCAGAGGTCAAGAAGCAGAAACAACAAGTGAAAGTCATGAAGGAGAAACATTGGCGAAATGAAGGTGAGGTAGAGCTGCTCGCAGAGGTCAAGAAGCAGAAACAACAAGTGAAAGTATGGAAGTATCGGGCTTCCAAGTGCTATAAACACCTCAGGAAGGTGACTAATCAATTGAAAGGAGCCAGAGGTAAAAATATAAACGTAGTAAAAGTAGGGATAAGTATTGAAGTACAGTATTAAGAGTTGCCTACCCATTTTTGAATATTTTTTGCAGAAGGTAAAATGTTGTGTGAGGACACACAACAGCTTAGGGATGGGAGGATGTTAGTGTCCCAAATTTGTCTATTTTTACCCTATTCCCATAAACCTTAAACTATATTTTATCTATATTTAATCCTCTCATTCTTGCACTAGTACAAGATAATCATCTATTCCTACATATAATTCATATTTTATAATCAAGATTTATTAAGTGCTTTATTAATTACTTTACATAGATTTCATACCTTTTAGTATCTCTTGTAACTTATGTTTAACTTTCCTAAAAGTAATTGAAGAACTTAGTGTTAATTATTATTTAGTGTGATCAGTGCAGGCAAATTCCTGCACCACTAATGATGTTGCTCTATGATCTCCATGATAGTTCAAATCCCTCCACGCGGGCGTTTTTTATCCACGACTCCTAGTTAGGTTGCAGAATATCGGAGGATGGATATTGGAGGTGTATAGTCAGGGATACTTTCCAAGAATATGGTATACGGCTAGCAACGTTCATGCTTTATTATAACCATTAGCTGATTTTGCAATGTTGTTTGTTAGTCCATTCAGCCCAAAGGCTTGAATAGGAAATGACTATAATTAGCGTAATATGGCTAAAGCCGAGAAACTGTATATAATGTAGACCGTAGGTAGAGCCAAGATAGCGATATCTAATTTTGTAATTTCATTTACTTTGTAATTTTGTATCGCCCTTGGTTTTGGGCTGCACTCGCATTATCATGTATATTTTGTTATCAAGTTTAATTCAAGGAATGTGCCATGTTTTCTTCACGTTGTGTCTAATTTTTATTTCATGCATGATTAAGTGCTGAGCTATTTTGTTTCCTAAATGGGAAACGATCTAGTTGGCTAGGGCTCGGCCAACCCAACTTGTTTACCCTTGTGCTTTTGCCATTTAAAAGGTGTGTGTGAACATTTATTCATTTCTAGTTGTGTGGCTTGGATTGTTCTTATGTTTATTTCAAAAGTTCTGAGTTAAATTCATTTCATATTCAAGCATGAATGGATTTGTAGTTTTGAAGTTTAATTAAGTTTATTTCTTTCTTGTAATTTCTTTCCTGTAATTGCATTCTTGCAATTTCCTTCCTGCAAGTTTTATCTTAGTTTTCTCCCACTCGGATTGTGCAGGAAGATTCTTCTTGTACTAGTACATGTAGTTTCTTGCACTTTGGTTTATTCATTTACTTCACAACAAGTGTTACATTCCTTTTCCTTCTTATAATTTCATTTATTCCTTCAAGCAAAAGTATTGTTAATTCAAGTGATCATTCTTAATATTAAGAGTTATACTTCTGAATGATCTAAGAATGTTTACATGAACTAAGGAAGGACGCTATTACAAACACCATACTTTACACTTTCATTTTATGACTTAACAAAAAGGAACAAAAACATTACAATTGAATTCCCGAAAGTTAGTTTGATGCATGCAAAATTACTTTGACTACTACTTTGATTATTCCGAATTGTTCTTTCCTTATGAAGTTTACTTTCATTGCAAAGTTTCGTTAATTAAAGCATTCTTTTTTCACATGTAATTTATCTCATAATCTATCTTGCAATTTCAATTCTTTTCAACACATTCTTTAATTCTTTCGAAAGAAAATTGGAAACTTTGGTGAAGGAAGCTCTATCTCGGTGCAAGAGTTGGTCTGTTGTCACATGAACAGAGTGCTCTAAGCCTTGATTCTTATAGCACCTCCACAAAGACATAAATTCTCAATAAATAAGGTAAAATATACTTTTTTTCACATAAGTACTATACCTGCACTAGTGAAAGCAAATTGCAATAGTACAAGAACAGGTTGCTTGGTGTAGAAGGAAAATTAATTAGGAAACAGATATTAGCAAGGGCCCACTTGTTAAGTTGTTAGACATCTATACTGAAGATAAACATAGTATTTCATTTTAGCATTTAATATTGCTTCTAGTTGTGTGAAAGTTCCTTTACTTGACTTCCTAAAAAATTATTCTTTTACATTCCACCACTAGAATTGCTTTGGTGTCAATTTCCTTTAAGATTGTTTTTTGTCTGATTCTACAACATTTCATTTAAGAAGTAGGATTAGGAATAGGAAAAGTTCATAACACTTCTAGCATTGCATGTACTTTGTCTCTAAATTTACGAAACCCCCAGGATGACAAGTAAGTGTTGAGGAGTTTTCTTAAGTGCAATTCCTACACCCAACATGTTCAAATTTAGATTTAACCAATCATTAAATTACTAGTCATTAAACCAATCTTTTAATTAACATTCATTAAACCATATTTTAACTCAATATTACTATTTTAAAATTTATGATATTTTTTAAAACTGGAATTTTTAAAACTTGTCAATAAATATTTCAATCTTTGTCCATAACTTTCGATTTTTATGTCCACAAGGCTATAGTGTTTTAGTTACAATTTTTAGTTATCTAAGGTGTGATAATAGTGATTGAGTGAGAGTTAAGTTCATGGTGAAAGGCCGTCTATTATTCAGTGGAATATATATATATATAATATATATAATAATATATAATAATATATATATATATATTATATATATAAATATATATATATATATATATATATATATATATTATATATATATATATATATATAATATACTATATATATATATATATATATATATATATATATATATATATATATAATATATATATATATATATAAAATGACAAAATAATTTTGAAAATAGTTATATTGAAAAAATAAATAGACCCACCTATTATAGTCACTGACTTAAGATCCCTAGGCTTTTAATGTTTTAGATAAGTGACTCTGTCTAATTATTTCTAAGAGCTAAATTTACTTTCTTCTCACCATGCTTTAACCTATCTATTGGTCCAAAGCGTATGAAGAAATTTTGTAAGAGAGTATAAAGAGTATTGGTCCAAAGGGTGTAAAGAAATGATGTAAGAGAATATAAAGAGCAATAGTTATAAATATGAAATTTAATATTTGTCCAATATTCAGTTCCACACATTAATGCACCATGAGTAGTGTCGCATTGAATTTGAATAAGGTTTCTCCTTGAAAGTGCACATCTTCATATACTTAGTTATATTCTTCCAAGAAAAAAATCCATGGAACTTGCATCTTCATGATTTATAGGTAATTTGTTTGGAGGTTTTTACATTTGAATTGATTTTTCTCAAGAAAATTATAAATGTATTCCACTTACATTTTCTGAAATGGAATTGTGTTTTTCGTGTGTGTGTTTTTAAATTTTATCATTTTAATTATATCTCTCTTCTTTTATATTTGAAAGCACTAGCCCATAAACAACAATTAAACAAAAAATCAAAAAGACCTATGCTAGATAACCTCAAGCCATAGAGTGGACTTAACCCTCTCTAAGATTATCCAACATAACAATGTTGCCAAGTAATGTTTCAACTTCTCTATGGACTAGACTCAAGGATGAAAATTAGCATTTGTAACTTGTATTAGAAGATTTGTTGACATGTTTGGAGATTTATGCATGTATCAGGCATAATGGTGGTTTTCTATTGCAGTTTTGGTTAGAATGTTATAGTAAAATACCAATTTCAACTGTTTATTTACATTACAATCTCACTAAAACTAAAGGTGATTTTTTCCTTTATATGCATTGAATCTAAATATTTATGATATGTATTCTATTTTATTTACATTATAGAAAGGCCTATGCAGAAAAAAATATCATAGCATATTTTATATCACAATATGCTTCTCCACATAAGGCTTAAGTTATGCCTTTGAATCAATTATCTCATTTTCAATATCATATAGTATCATTTCAAGTATATAGTTATGGCTTAAAACTGATCTATATCGATAACATATAAATCCTTCTCTTCACTTTATTAGTGATAATTATTTGTACTCGAAAACCTCATAAAGTCTCCCCTATTGTATGTTAATGACATAATATTAACCTAAATAGTGAATTTTTATATGCATACTATGCCCGTACCTTACTCGAGGAACAATAAAAACATGAACTAAAAATATGAAAGAAAAGTGCATAACTGAATTAATTAATGGAAGATAACAAAGAATGATCAAGAGTACATTAAGACAATAAATCAATGTAGAATGATAATGATTTAAAACCCTCTGAGTAGAAGTGGATGTATTAGATTTCTTTCTAGCATAATGTATAACATAGTATTGCAATAAATGGAAGTTGTTAAGTTGGGTTGGCTTTAGTGAATCATAATTTCTCATCTTCACAAGTTTCCTTCACTAATCATGCTACCAATTTTGAAATTTCACTATCTCAGATCATAGATGTATTTAATAGGATGATACAATAAAATATAGGTGGGAGTTGGATTTTCTTATCCTATCCAATCTTGGAACCTCTAGATACATAACAAAGAGGGAAGTTTTACACTATACCTACTTCCTTGTCCATATACACTTTATGAAACTAAGTGTTAGAAAGTGAGATATCTATCCAACTTTCTAGTTCCCTTGAGAGAAAAAAAATTAATATGATAAAGAGAAACAGTGACAACAAATTATGGCTTAAACTAAATCTCTGAAATCAAGAGAAGTACAAAAGTATCTTCCATCCATTTTTGAAATTTTCAATTAAATTTCCAAGAAGAAAGTTTGGCTACAAACTAATACCAAGGTGTTGTATAACATTGGTATTTGTTCTTCAAACAAAATTTAATATTTTACATTCAACAATGTTCAACATTATATGGCTATATGAATTTGTACTTATTGATGCTTTCAATCTTGGTATATATTGTTGTGATTATTATCATTTTCATTCTTTACCATCACTATAATCATTACTTATGTATGTGGCAACATCCATGGTAAATTTTCCTATCCCTCCCAACTTTTACTTTTAAAGGATGCATTTTCCTATGGATAGATATTGAATATCATATATTTAAATAATGTTATTATCAAAGAGATTATATAATAAACAACCCTTCCAAACTTTACTTCCATTTAATATTTTATTGACAATCAATAGTTTATCTAATGTACCACTAAATTAATGCATTAACATACAATTGGATTTATCTCAGGTGGATGGAGGAATGATTATCATCCTCCCCACTCAGGTTCAATTCCCACAAATGACATGTTGAGCTCATAGAGAGTATATTTCTCTAATGGATTTCATCCTTATTATTGACTAGACTTGTGGCCTTAATAATATGTGGTTTTTCCTATGTATCATCTTCGAAATGAGGGAAATTATCCAAGGGTTTCCCTTGAGATTTGTAACATGGAAAAAAATACAATATACCAGAGAAACCTTATGTGCCAATAAGTTTGGCCTTTAAAACAAAGTGGTCATACTAGTGTAATTGTGGGAAAAGGTCATAAATAGATAAATTTATGCAAGGGCTAACCCTTTGTACTACTATAGAGTCCAACATACACCAACCTTTTGTCCCACTATAGATTCAACATACACTACACATAGTACAATGCTAACATGATAACGTTTTCACTGGTTGTAAGATAATCACTGGTTAATTGATCGATTAATAGATATTGCCATATACAACAATACTAAAACAAATTTTGATTACATATAGTTGTCATACATCATTAGAGTTTGTTAAATTGAGCATTGTGATGTCTAAAATACCATAAAAAAACATTAATAATGTGAGTAATGGAATTCAAAAGCCAAAACAAATCTCATATGTTTTTATTTCCTCCCCTCCTTATGAGAATATATTTATATTCCATATGAGGAACATAGATGTTTTGTTCCTCTAGGGACTAATCAGACTCAATAACAAGTCTCAAATCCATTACACTAAACCTCAACATATGGCTTGCACAAATTGAACCTAGGCGGGGAGGAAAAAAATCATTTCCCCCAACCATCTAACATAAACCCAAATGCAAAATCATGCCTCTTAAGTTATGTGAATAAAATTCACAAGTTATGTTATTTGTCTATTATAAAAAACAAAAAACAATTGGAACCATGCCAAGTTTATACATGTAGATACAAGAGAACCTTCACCAACACCCTCAAAGTATGAAATGGTTACCTAGTAACGAAGCATCAAATTCTATGGCCAAAAGGAATGGGAAATCACATTACTATGTTTACTTTTGTTTCAAAGATAATAAAAATGTTTCAAAGTAAAATTGGAATGATTTCCATGGAGGAGAATGTTGATGCTTCTAGTGTAGTGTAACTAATCTTTATGGAATTCAACTATCCTACATAATGCATCATATTTGTTATTTTAATAATCATGTCCCTTTATTAGGGAGGAAGGAGAAAGAGGGGCATTATTCAACACTAATGAAAAAATGGTGGCACAATTTGCATGGGATCTTGGTCATGTGACAAACAACCAAGTGGAGTTTCTTTCTCTATGGAAGTGTCTAGAAACTTCTTTGGAAATAAATTTTAAAATTATTATAGTATTCATTGATTCAATCATTATAATATTTTAGGTGGTCAAGGCTAGGATGGATTCAAGCTTTGATTTCCCTCTTATTCGCCAATAGATTCTCTTACTTTCATGTCAATTCGAGCATACGAGAATTTTCCATATTAGCATACATTTGAATTTAGTGGCAGACACTTTGGAAAATAAAGGCTCCATATTGGGCCAAGGAAGATTAAATTTTAATCAATAAATTTTCAAAATCATCTATATACCATAGTCATGACAAGAGTCCCAAGGAGTATTCACTTTCATTCAAATTTTGATACATATGGAAATTTCTGTCAAATTGGGGATAAGAAATCTTCCTGCTACTCTAAATGCTCTATGGCTCTTGTAAAAAGGCTAAGTGGTACTGGGCTCTAGAGATTTATTATTTTCTAACTTCAGTCTTCAAAATTTTCCTCTAGGTGTCCGATGCAGCTTATTATGTGTCTCAAAATATTTCCTCTCATCTACAAAATGAAGCATAAGAATTTAATTCTTATTTGGTGGGAGCGACTGTAAATCAATATGGCTATGGAGATTCTTTCCTTGAGAAGTGGTTTGGAGTTAATTTCATCAGCCTACACTTTCAATCATAAGTATATTCCTCATCCTCGAGACGATTTTGGGTTCGATATGAAAATTTTCCCTAGTATGGCTCATGGCAGTGTTTCAGTCTCAATTATATAGCAAATTATGTGGAACTCCAACTTTTTTTTTGGAAGCCTTAACTTTCTAGTCTTGGGGTTTGGGTTAAGCTTGTTAGTTATTTTGCAAGTCAGATTCAGTGGTCCCTTCTTGAAATGCAAAAACCTCATGATCTTCCAGAGAGCTTTGATGTTGCTTCGTTGTTTCTTAAATTTTTGGACTTGGTCAAGGTGTTGTGGTTTTCTAAGAAACAATAGGATGACATGGATGAGATACAATGCTAGTCTTCACAACTATTATTAGAATCTAATTTCCTCTAACTTCTAAGTAGTCTATAAATTTCTTTGAATGAATTGCATGAGGAAGTTATTAAACTCAACACTTGGGTTACAAATCTAGAGAATTGTATGGTTTGGACTGCTCAACTTTCTCTTGGAGATGTTGCTCCTAGTGTACTTCCTAATAAGAAGAAGCATCTTCACTTGTAGATGAATGCCAACCCTATTTTTGGACACTGTTTATGGGAGAAACTAAGGGAAAATTTATTAGTTTTAGTTAAAACAATTTTTTGATATATGTTGTAATGTAAATAGCTTCTTATGCTTGGGATATTATATATATTTATAAAAAATATATATATTTGGAATAAGAAAGAAATGCAACCCTAGATTTGGCACTAATTTTGTATGGTCTGCAGAATATTTACATTTCAGAGAGAAGAAATATCTTGTAAGGGTTCTAGCTCATAATAGTATTATTAATGCAAAACCCTTATCTGTTTCTTTAAAAAAAGAACGTGTTCATTTATTTCCCATGGGGCTTTGGATTGATAGTTAATCGGTGTTATTAAGGAAGTCCATACAAAAAGTTCTCTGATTCAAATCCCATGTGGGTGTTTGCCCACAAAAAAATAATGATGTTCCTTTATTTGAAAGAAAACTCTAGAAATTGTAATAAATCCGTAGTATTTCTACTATAATGACTAATGAAATGGCTACACATTATATAAATGATGAAAATGCACTCATAATGCAATGAGTAGATCACTCAATTGCATGAAATGGACATTAAAATTATTCCATAGATGTTTATTTGGGAATTTGTTAATATTTATTTCAAAATGATAGAATTTATTACAAAATTTTCTAGTTATTAATAATGATGCATCACACGAATATTATTTATTTAAGATATACAAATATAAGTTTCACAAAATAAAAGCATATATGACTTAAAATGTTTAGCATTTCAAGTTGGAAAATGAATTATTCATATCAAAAAACACTCATAAACTAATGAGTTGGAGAAAAGATTGAAGTAGCTATAATAATTTGGGAATTCTATATTATGATGAATTTCTAAGGTTTTTCCTAACATTAGGTGTTTCTTAGAGCGAGAAGATGTCAATATTCAACCTTATGATTGATCGAGAATATAAATTACAACATCAAACATAGGAAAATATTTCAATTCATTCCAAATCCAATCCACTTGGAAATCCAGGTGTAAAGATACTAAATATATACTAATAAGTTCTACCCCTTAGGGCACACTTTTACAAGAAAAAATTATATATGAAATTAATTCCATTACTATAATTTATACCAATAACCCTGCATTATTATCTTCAATATGTTTTTCAGATATTTGAACAAATTTTTCTCTTAATATGTTAAATCAACATCAACAATAAGTGTAGGACATTACCTATTTAAGAAGGCAATGAAAGTAAGAAAATCAAATATAAATAATATAAGTAACTTTATATATATATATATATATATATATAATATATATATATATATATATATATATACACACATATATATATATATATATAAGAATTGTATATGTTTACCTACTTCAACTTTACCATAAAGCCATTACAATATTTCAAGCTCTATAAAACCCTATCTACAACAGTGTTGTAGCTACTATAATTCCCTCCAATTTTTTCCTACTTTCAAAATTTGTAGCCTCCTATTCCCATTTGAAATCTTGTCACAATTTATTTAAGATGTTCCATGATTATTATTCGATTTTTTCTAGGTGTTGAAGTTCCTTTTCAAAGAAACTTGAAGTGTCATCCTTTGTTAGAGGTAGTCATGGTGAACCTTTAAGAGGTAGTTCTAGTGCAATATCTTTCATTAGTTCATATCATATATCATAATAGCATGCAATAGGTGCACTTTCATGGCATAACACACTTTCTCATTATAGGTTACACTTGTTTTGTAAAGGCATGTATCCTAACTATCACACTTGGAGATAAGTGTCGTTTTATTGGTGTTTCAATGAATACATGTTTATTTTTGGTACTGCGAATTTTCTTGTCATATGTTTGAGGGTGTATGTGTGTGTGATAATGTTAAGGAGTTGGTGTATTCTCGTACTGTTACTCTCTTGTATCATTGATTTCACACTTAGTGAAACCATTGGATCTTTTCCCTATCCTCTAATCTTGTGCACATTGTAAGCACAATGAATTCTCAACAAGTAATGAGTGAATTGCACAATCCTAAGCTTTAGTGCTGACTACCTTACCTCCTAGACTTGCATACTATGTCATATTGAGGACAACCTCCTTTTGCATTGAGAAACGAGCACATACCCTCAAACCCTAATCCCTACACCTTCCCACTACGCAACCCTTGATCAACTTTGTCTTTTATTTTGCATTATGGGTTCTTAGTGGACAATAGGGGCATATCTACACCTTTCAAGTGTAAGCCTACACAATTCCTAGATTATCCTCCTCAGACATTGTGCACTATGCACTTACAGTGCCTAAGATTTTCACTCCTACTACCTACAATTTATCTCTGTGCAATGCCTTGACTAATCTTGCCTTCATTATCCACTACACACTTTTAGTGGAGAGTATGTCCATCCTTTAACCCTCGTAGTGGTAAAATACATAGTACCTATATCCTCCTCATCAAGCACTATGAATTGTGCATTCCCAATGGGAAATCCTATCATCCCTACCTCCTAAAACTGTGTACTAAACCTACGCATGCCTCCTCCTCCCTTGCCATTGTGCACTGCTATAACAACCTTGGTGAAAATTCCATGTAATAAAAGTTAATAAAGAAAACAAAAATAACCATAGTTGATGGGAAATTTATTCCAAGATTAATGTTGGCTAAGACATCCTAGTGGGTGTTCATATGGTTGTTTATGGCTAACGAAATTGGCAAAGGCAATGACTAAGTCTTTGGAAAGGCAAAATGACATTTTTGGCACATTTTTTATGAAAATAATGGAAATAAGGAGAAAAATGAGGTGAAAGCTCATAGGTTGCATGTGAAGAGGAAAATGAAAGGAAATAATTGAAAATGAAGAAGATAGAGGCATCATTCATAAAAAGGATTTTGAGGATAAGCTGGTAACCTTTTTTTGATTTTAGCTTTAGAGCTCTCTCATTATTCTCTCTCTCATACTCTTAGATACTTAGAATTTTCTTCGAGAACTTTGGCATTGGATCAATAAAGGCAGCGAAGGCGAGAGGAAGCAAAGATCAACCAGGGAAAGGCAGCATCAAGAAACTACAACATGATTCCTTACAAGTATCGACTTTCATATGTATTTTTCTTTCTAGACTTAGCATGCATGGTATTTCATGTGGTTCTTTTTCTGTTGTGGCATGGGTTTTTCCAAGTGTATTAGTGTTTTCATCCTAGCCTTGCCATTTTTGAATATCCATGGTGTGATGGGATTCTCATGTTTTGGTTGGCCTAGATTGTGGGATGTATTCGAAGCTGAGTGGGGTGGATCTCTGAATGATAGAGCACATGGCCTAGTGGTCCCTAAGCCAGACTATGGATCACGGTATATCCATTGGCCTAGTGACCCCTAAGCCAAATTGTCGGTTGAAGTAAAGCTAGGATTGTGTTGCCTCGTGTTGGGTTGTCTTATATTCTTTCCACGACTAGCTCACGTAGTTAACCAGGGGGTTAGAGGGGGGACAGAGCCACACTTGGTTGCACCGATTGTGTAATGGGGGGGGTTCACAGGGGGTTTGAGGTGTACTCATAACCCCACTTTATGGGATAAAATTTTGGTTTTGGACCCTATGTTAGGATGGGCAGACCCACCTATGGTTTTGTGCGTGATTTTCAAACTTGTTTTTGGATGTGATGGTTTTCAGTCCATGGTATTGGAAGCATTGGTATGTATAAATATGTATTATGAAATTGAAAGGAACCTAATGAAAAATCAAGCTGGTAGTCCTGGTTTTGGGATCCAGGAGAAAATCTCTATGTATATGTGTTTTATGTGTTATGCTCTCGCATTCTTTATTTTCTATGTTTTAGAATTTGTATGCAGGTAAGTTCTATACGAGGTTAAAACCTACACCTCGTTGGGCCTAGGAATCCTTGGCCGTGAATGGTAGGATATATGGTAAAGCTAAGAGGTGGTTTTCTCTCTGTTAGGCCTGGTAATCCCACGTTTGGGATATGCGTTAAATCTAGGAGACTGGGTCTAGTGTTAGGGCCTAGTGATCTAGTGGCATTCATGCTTTTTTTGGCCTAGTGATTAGGTGGAGATCATGGTAAAGCCTGGGAGACTAGGAGATAGGAAAATGTCTCTCAGTGTAGGTGGAGAAATTTAGTGGCACCCATACTTGTTTGACCTAGTGATTGGGTGGATATAATGGTAAAACCTATTATGATGTGTTCATTGTGTTGGCCTAGTGGTCCAGGATGGATTACGATAAAGCACAATTTCTATTGACGAGGGTGAGGTGGCTTAGCCATGGTATGCCCTAGCCAGGTTCTTTTGGTTTAAGTCCCACATTCATGCTTGGAATATGGCATAGGGGTGAATGGTTGAAGAGAGATTTGGCTCAACCATTCCATGGTCGAGTGGAATCTAGAAGTCCCATCTCGGGTTTGGTTTTTTCATCATTAATGAAAGGTTATTTCTCCTTGTATTTCTATGAGAATTTCGATGGATTATATGTGGTCTATATGGTTGTATTTTCATGTGTATTTTTTTTTTTATTATGCTGGTTATATGTGTGGTTTATGACAACATCTATGTATGGATCTCATCATGTTTTTACTTGTAAATGAATGGATAATCTATCTATGGCCTAATAGATGGTAATGCAGCAAATCGCATGAGGGAATAATGGTTCTTATTGATTCTCAGGTAAGTACAAGATCCCTATGTTTAATTATGTTGATTACACCTTTAGATTACATTCTTGTGACATGTTTGACGAAATGCATGTCATGGCTAGTAAGCTTCTGATGAAGGTCTTGTTTAACTTATTACTCTTGCATCATTGTTTCACTGTACTTTTACTAATCTTAAGATATCACTACATTCTAGGGAGTGACCTAGGCTATCTGCCTGAAAAAGTGGCTTAAATCCTAGGGTTGTTGGCATAGAACTAACAATTTGGGTCTCTAGACGCTAGCACATAAGCCTATGAGAGTGACTTTGGGTTTATGGGCTTTGTCATGCCTATAGCATGAGAGAAACTGAGGCCTAAGATGGTAAAAACTTCAGTAGGACCCAAAGAAAAGCTTTCTGGAGTGTTGGATTAGTTCTTCTGGGTCTTGAAGCTAACGTTGGATGGTTGTGTGGTATGTTTCCATCAACTCCACTCCCTTAAGGTCACATAGGAGGTCAAATCCAATCATAGAAGCCTCTCGTCACATGTTTAACCTAGTTGGCTAGTTACTTGGGTATATGTGGGAGGAGGGTGTTACAGAGTTGTATGAAATCATGGTTCACCCCTCGAACTGGATGCGTGGTGTTTTTTGGTCATGGATACATGTGAGTTGCACATGTATCTCTTACACTTGCATTTCATGAGATTGTTACATTTTCTTATTGATTGACTGATTTTGTGGAATGCATCATCATGAGTATATGCCTGGTTACATATGGTTATGTCGTTTACATGTTGGTGATATGTATCCTACTTACATCCTTGTATGTTGGTCTACACTCTTGTATTTTTTATTTCATGTATCAATCTTGTAGGTTGATTACAAGAATTGATCACTTATTCTCAACTACATATGTTTATATGTATGTGTAGTTGATTAGGAATTGCTTATGCATGTTGATAGTTTCATGTGAAAATGTGTATAATGGAGTAATGGTTGTTGTCATGCATGAGGTCATAGCATGCATTATTGATATGGCCTTGCATTGATGGTTGGACCCTAACTAGAGTGATGCTTATGTGTTGATACATTTAGTTGCATATGTTTATGTTATAAATATATCACATTGATTTGTTGATCTTGCAAACAAGGTATTCTCCCCAAATCATACTAAGGTATGTTGACTTATTGTGACATGGTTTATGTGACATATTATGCATCACAGGAAAGAGATAAAATGGATAGCAAGGTTGTAGACTACATAGAATCTCCCTATGAATTAGATTGGCAGCATGGTGTGGGGCACTATTTTGATATGGAAGATACATTGAAAATATTAAAGGAAGAAATAAGGAGTTGTAAGGAAGATAATGACTGGATCATATAGGCACAAGAGAAATAAGAAAAGGTTAATTCTATACTTCTTTAGAGTTTGTTAGACTTGTAGCGTCAAGGGCCTCTTTAGACCAGCTGTGGACATGAGGATATAACTAATGGGGCATATGGCAATAGGTCAGTGGGTAGACACAGGTCAAATAGATCTAACATGGTGAGAGATGATAGGTTTTTTGACACTCCAGATAGGAGAGGTAATGGATATTGTACTATTATAGTTTTGGTTCTGATAGAGACCATGATCATCATCTTTATCATCCTTACAGAAGGAATGATAGGGGATACTTGCCTGATGGATTCAAAAAATAAAAACCACATACTTTCGATGGAGGTGTGAAGAAAACGGAAGATGCAAAGGCTTGGATACTTAGGATGAAAAAATTCTTTGAGTTGCATGAGTAAACCGATAACATGCAGGCTAGAGTAGTGGTCCTCATCTTGAAATGTAAAGAATACATTTAGTGGGAAGATGTTAAGTGGGTTAGAGACATCATGACAAATGAGTTGAGTTGGAAAGAGTTGAAGAGGTATTTCAAGAAAAAATACATGTCAGGGAGGTACTATGACAGTAAGGCCAACGAATTCTATGAGATACAGTTCGGATCAATGATAGATGAAGAGTACATGAAAAAGTTTCTACAGCTATTGAGGTATGTATCGTATCTTTCTAATGAGAAGGCTAAAGGTTAGCGATTTGTCAATGGTTTTCCATTGCCATTTAGATATCGTATTGAGTGTGATGAGCCTCAATCACTTGAGGAAGTTATTAGGAAAGTGAAGCATTTCTATGAACAATCAAAGCATAAGAATGAATCTCAAAAATTATGGAAGGGAAAATACAAAGGTAAAGATAAATGGAAGCCGAAGAAAACAAGGCCTCAACATGTAGATGAGAAAGAGAATGTGACACCACAAAAGAGGTTTAGTGCAGCTAGATAGGGACATGAGTTGTAGCAGCAAGATAGAGGTGTTGGTACTAGTTGGTTGGAGTGTTGGACATGTGGCAAGGAACATCTTAAGAGATATTGTCCACAGAATCAGGATGGTATGCCTAAGATATATAGTGCATAGGAGGCAGAAATTGTTTGGGATGTTGGCTAGAGTATTCCTCATATTTATGCAATCGTGGACAGCAGGCAGACAAAACACTAGGCATCTATCATTGAGATGGATGGTAAGTATTGTTATCAATTTATTTCTATTTTGATTGAGACTGGATCTAATTATAACTATGTTAGTCCTGATTTGGTGGATAAGTGTGGTTTTAGTAAGGAATTGCATGCAAAATCTTAGTTAGTGCAATTGGTTATAGCTACGAAGAAGCGAGTTCATCATTGTGTAAGATCTTGTGCATTTGATTTGAATATATCACCTACTGCAACACATGTAAATGTATTACCATTGGGATCATACAATATGTTGTTGGGCATGGATTGGTTGTGTCTTCATAGAACCAAGGTAGACTACTATGACAAGGCCATTAAGTCTTTTGATGATAATGGAGAACCAAGATTATTACAGGGTAAGAAAAAATATACATCAATTAGGATGGTGATATCTATGCAAGAAAAGTGTAGCTGCATGAAAGGGTGTATTTTATTTACAATACACATTTATAGTGATAAGGGTAAGTAGGTTGAGGATGCAGATGTGTTGAACAGGTACCTAGTTTTGTAGCAGTTTTAGGATGTATTTCCTGAGGACATTACAAAGTTTCCACATTATAGGGAGGTAGATGTTTCGATTGAGTTAAGAACCAAGGGAAGCTTCACCATCAAAAGAACCTTACATGATTATCATTCCTGAGTTAGTTGAGTTAAATATATAGTTGAAGGAAATGTTGGACAAGTGATACATTAGGCCAAGTGTATCATCTTAGGGTGCATCGGTATCACTTGTGACGAATAAATATGGTAAACTAAGATTAAGAATTGACTACAAGCAATTGAACAAAGTGACTGTCAAGAATAAGTACCCTTTGTCAAGTATTGATGACTTGTTCAATCAACTAAAGGGGGCAGCAATGTTCTCGAAGAATGATCTGAGATCCAGGTACCATCAGGCACGCACAAAAGAATAGGACATTTACAATACTAAGTTCAGGACTAGGTATGGACATTATGAATTTGTTGTAGTTCCATTTTTCTTAACTAATGCTCCAACTACATTTATGCATTTGATGAATAGTGAGTTTCATCCATATTTGGATAAGTTTGTTATTGTGTTCATTGATGACATACTGGCATATTCTAAAAATGAGGAAGAGCATGCTGATCATTTAGCAATAGTGTTGAGGTTGTTGAGGGAGCATCAGTTATATGCTGAGATCAACAAGTGTAGTTTCTTTCAAATTGAGGTACATTACTTGGGGCATGTGGTCTCCAAGGAGGGAATTGTAGTACATCTAAAGAAGATAAGAGCAGTCATGGAGTGGGTATTTCCTAAGAGTGTGGACGAGGTGAGATATATCATGGATTTGGCAATCTAATATAGGAGGTTCATCAGGAACTTCTTGCGGATTTCTTATCCTATCACATCATTGCAAAGGAAAGGCAAGAATTTCTAATGGACTGAGTGTGAGGTTAGACTTGAGAAACTTAAGCAGTTTTGGACATATGCACCGGTGCTAAATATTGCAGATCTGGACAAAGAGTTTGTAGTATGTATAGATGCTTGCAAGAGAGGACTAGGTGGAGTCCTTATGCACGATGGATAGGTGGTATGCTATGAGTCAAGGAAACTAAATGAGCATGAGAAGAACTACCCAACACAAGATCTTGAGTTATCAACGATTATGCATGCGTTGAATATGTGGAGGAATTGTCTTCTTGACAAGAGGTTTGTATTGAAGAATGAATATATTGGGTTGAGGTATTTGTTTGACCAACCCTATTTGAACACCATGCATGTTAGATTGTTAGCTAGGATCAATAATTTTGATTTCACGATCATGTACATCAAAGGTAAGGAGAACAAGGTGGAGGATGCTCTCAACAGGTGGCTACAGGTAAATCACTCGGTAGCTATGAACTCCTATGGGACAGATCTACAAGATAAAATCTTGTAGGCAGGTACGTGGGATGTCAGGTATATAGATATTGTGCACAAGTTGCAACAGGGTACTAGTACATGTACATGTGATATTATAGGTACATGTACAAGTGTAGGCACATGTACATGAAGTGGTACAAGTACAAGTGATAGTATAGGTACATGCACAGGTATAGGTGAAAGTGAATAGGGTATGGATTATTTCCTTACGGAAGATGGTTTGGTCAGATTCAGAGACAATATATATGTTTCAAATAATAGTGACCTCAAGAAGGTATATTGAGGTATTTTCATGTGAAACCATATTCAAGCCATGCAGGTTATTAGAACACATTTAATGTAATGAAGAAGTTTTATTATTTTCCAAATTTGAAGAGGGATGTAGTATAATTTGTGGATAGGTGTTTCAACTGTAAGCAAGTAAAGGGAAAGTGTAAACATCCAGGTGGAATACTACAGCATTCATGATTCCAGAGGTTAAATGGTAGGTCATTTTGATGGATTTCATCACAAGGTCGCTGAAGACAGTGAGACATGATGATTCCATCATGGTTGTTCAGGACAAGTTAAAAAAGGTTTCACATTTCATTCCAGTGAAGTCTACATTCTCAACTAGATATGTGGCATAAGTATTCAATAGAGATGTGGTCAGGTTGCATTGTGTTCCAAATAAGATTGTTTCAGACAGGGATGCGAAGTTCACTTCCATGTTTTGGAAGGAGTTATTTCCAGGGTTTGGCACAAAGTTGGCCTTCAACACAACTTATCATCCACAGATTGATGGAAAAATAGAGAGGATCAATACCACGTTGGAGGACATTTTTAGTATGTATGTGATGCATCAACAAACTGAAGTGGGAAGGGTATCTAGCCTAGGTAGAGTTTGCATATAAAAATCGGTATCAGGAACCTTTGAGTATGAGTCCTTTTGAGGCATTGTATGGGCAGAGTTGCAATACTCCCATCAGTTGGAGTGATCTAGTTAGCAAGGTACTGATTGGACTAGATATGTTGGAAGACATGGAATAGGAAATGCAAGTTATCAAGAAGAATCTAAAGGCAGAACAGGATAGGCAGAAGAGCTACGCAGATCCGAACAGGTTGTTCAAGGAGGTCCAAGTTGGGGAAAAAGTGTACTTGCACATAAAACTAAGGAAGAGCTCTTTACAAATTAGATCAGATGCCAAGAAGGCAACAAAGTTTTCTGGACCCTTCAGTATCATTGACAGGATTGGGCCAGTATCTTGTCGACTTGTGTTTCCTCTAACAGTGAAATTTCATGATTTTTTCCATGTATCTTTGCTTAAGCAGTATGTTAAGGATATTGATCATGTGATTGACTGGTCTGTATTTGTTACAAAATATTTTGTCACCAACCCCACATTCCTTGATCTTGGACACTGTTGGTTCATGTTATTGACATCTGCTTTGTGTCATGTTGCAAAATATGTGTCAACATCTTCCTTCTCATCTCAGGAAGAATACCTCAGTTCATTACTCATGGAGCAAACCCTTTTTAACCTTTGTTTATGGGTCGTCATGGGTCATCAGTTAATTCACCCATGAAGATGGCCAAGGCTGAACTAAGCCTAGTGACATTTCTCTATCTCTGTGTTTTGCTAGCGATGAGATACTTTTGGTAGGTTTGTTTTAACAAATTGTCAATGGGCAGTCCTAGGGTTGGTTTTTGGATCATATGAACTTGGCTCTCTCCTTTGGGTTGGTTGTTCCACCTTTTGTACAACCTCCCAAAGGGATAAGCTATTTCTCCCATCCCTTATGGAGGCTCCTCCTCTTATAAATATCTCCTTCATGGCTGAGATCGGCGAGTTTAGTTAGCTTGGAGAGAGTTTGAGTGGATTTTGGAAGTAGCTTCTAATGTAACTTAGCCTAGGATGGTTTTGTGTGGATTTGGCTTGATTGTATGAGTGTTCTAGCATCATAATTTTTCCTTTTGGGTAGGAGAGAGAGTTATTCATCCTCTTGGGAGACACTTCATGAGTGAATGGTTGTGGAGACATGCTAACAGGACCCTTCAAGGAGACCTACAACATCAAGGCATGGTTGTATGTTTTACTTCAGTTCATATTAACACAAGTCAATGGTTTATTTCCTATATCCTATGTAAAATTGCATATTGATAGCTTGAAGTTCCTGGACCCTTTAAGTAGGTCAATTTTGTCGTATTCTATTATGTTTGTTGTTGTTCTCTGTATGTTGTTTTTAGGTACAAAAGTGATTATAACGAAAGCTGGAGCAATGCAATGAGAACTTCATCAAATGAGGATTTGAAGGTAGGCCTTCAAGATATCAACTATCTAAGGTAATTTGCTTTGATATTATCTTTGTTGTGACTAGACCCACTCTAGGGCTAGAGGGATTGCCTCTGTCCATAAAGGGAACTTGCCTGCATCACAAGTTGGCGACCATACTGGGGACCTTTGTCATTTGTCTCTTGATTTTATTTTTCTTTTCTTGTTTATTGTCTCCTTTACTTTCTGGGTAGAACTCTCTATATTGTGGGTTGTTTAGCTACTCCTAGTAGTCTTCTCTCTATCATGAGTGATAGGTCTAGCCTTTTCTCAACTAAATTTTAAAATTTTTCCTTTGATTTGGGGTCTTTTCCTTTTATTTTATGACAGTCATGAAGATAGTCATGTCTGCTCTATCTAATTAGTTGCACCTTCTACTATTTGGCGCAATTAAATCACCTCATAGTCACAAAGGGCTCTGAAATAGGCTCAACATTGTTGATTGGTGTACTCTTGCGATAACGTCGCAAAGAATCTAGTTAGGGTGTGTGACTTTTCATTGCCGACGCATGTTGTTAGTTTGACACTCGTGAAGATTCTTGTAGGTTTTAATTTTGAAGTTCTATTTGTTGATTGGCCAGTGTGTCCTATCCTTCTAAGCTTGTCTTCTGCCTATTTATTGTGTGTTAAATTACTGTTTGCTAGAATACTTGACTCTTCGTTTCATTCCCTTGATACTTCTCCTTTTGAACTGTGTGACCTATTCACCTTAGGGTTTCTTGAAGCATTAGCTTTTTCTTGGGTTACTTGTTCATTTGGACCTTTGAGTTGTGTTTGCAACGATCCCTTGCTTTGTTGGAGGCTTCTCCTTCTTAACTATTCTTTCATCTTCCTCACTCGTATGTGATGTTTCGTTATCAAAACTTTCAATTCTTGTCTGTTTGGTTTCCTTCCATCACTTTGGCATAGATCACATTGCTTTCCTTTCAGTTAGAAAACTTTCAATTTTTTGCAAAGAGAAACATATTCTTTGTTATAAATCATTGATTAGTTTTCGAGTGGAGTGTGTCTCCTTACTTGTTGAATGATTTCATTCAAAAAGGACTTAAAACTAGAATTGTTTTTGAGTTTTTCATTTGGCTTCTTATCATCTATTCAAAAAAACAAAAACATCACATTCATTTTACATTAGGAAATTAGAACAATCTTTCGCATTAGTAAATTCTTGACAGTTAGAAGTTAAAATGTGAAGGATGTGTTTTTCATTTCTTAATTAGATTGCTTGCAAGTTAGTGAAAGATAGAAGCATTTCTCTTTCCTCTTGATTGGTTTTCATGTGAAGCAATGAAAATTACCATTCTTGCATTTTCTTTCTTGTTTCTTTGATTGTTTTGAAATGAACCTCTCACTGTTCTTTAATTAGTTGTTCATTGAAAAGAAATGGTTTCTTTACTCATTTAGTCGAATTCTAGGAACTTTTGAACATACATTCGGTAGGGCCTTGAAACTGAGATTTAATTCAAGTTAAATTGGTAAAATTTATTGAATTAATCTAAAAGAGGCATTGGAACTTAACGCTCATATATCTAGAGGTCTAGGCTAGAGACGTGTTTCGACGTCTTTAAACCTAGTGGTTGTTGCTTTCACTAAGGTTGATGATTCCTCCTTTTGTGATTTGATATGTACTAGTACGGACTTGTGCTCCCTGTATTGTTGTGTATATTATGGGAGACCCCACTATGTTGCAATCATGTTATCCATAGGAAGCTGAGTTGGCCACCTTACAAACGTGATACACCGAACACAGTATTCGAGGAGATTACCTGCTCGTACTTCTTGGTTCACTGGGAGGTATTTTCTAGTTCACGGTTGTCTGGAAAATCTTTTTCCTAGAGTTCCAAAGTAGTCGCCTTCATTCCTTTTTGACTCTTTAAAATTAAAAGGATCAATTGAGAACTTTTCCTTTCATGCTCTTTAAACATCGAAGGAGACTAGAGTCACCTTTCATCCTTTTCTAGACTCTTAAAACATGAAAAGGAAAAGTTTTGTTTCACTGTCTTAAAATTAAATGCGCACGAAATATTCCTAGTTAAAGTTATCTTCCTTACTGATTCTTTAGGTTTGATTCCAATGGCAACATTTCTAGAGTCCACTAGTCAAGGATTCCCTTCGGAAGGGAATCCTGGTCCTTTTCCTTCTTTTGGAAACATTGGTGCTCCTTATATGGCAATGCTGTCCCTCTTTGGGTTAACCATTAGTTTACCTGTCTGGTTATTTTTGACCTCAGTGATCACGAGTGTCTCAACTCCTGCCCCATTGTCTCCTTCACTTGAACCGTGTCACGATGATTCTAAGGTTGACCCATTGCCTTCTTCCCCTATTTCTTCACCTTGCTCTTCTACTTCGGTTAGTGAAAGTTTCAAATCTAGTAACTAGGAGGCTAACAAGAAGAAGAAGAAGATGAACAAGAGGAAGTTAGCTAAGCAAGAGGCCAACCATGCGACTGTTACTCCAAAGGCACCTCTTATAGCTAAACCTTTTGTTCCTCTATGGAAGGTCAGCTTCCCTTACAAGATGCATAAGGGTGACTATCTCCTCCAAGACTGTCCTGGAATTCCCAAAGTCATAGAGTTATGGTCTCAAAATCTAGATCGACCATCCCCATCGACCTCTGGAGATCATGTAAATGTTACACTCTTGGCCAGTGATGGTGCTGGCTTAGTGGGGCTTGACCCTGGTTCAGAAGTGATTTAGCCAAAAAAATCCTGAAACTACCAGCCCTTTCGAAAAAATTCCACGATGCGCAGACTGAGATCTCACCCGAGGTAGTATGGGAGGGTGCTAGAACCAGGTTTCCACACCCTAGGGATGTCTTGATGAAATCTAGGAAGTTCAGGAACCGAACGTACGCACCTATGCTACTTCATGCGGCTGTCTGTCCTTCACAACTTGTGCAACTATTTCTGTGTAACATTATAAAGAGCACGAAGAGGTGTTTTCTAGATCCTTTATCCTTACTATGCTATTATTATAGATCTTAACTTAACTGTGTGGGCCCAATATTCTCATTAATCTTTCAACATTCATAACAAGTGCACACAATCATAAAACTATAAAGAGATGTATAAATATAATAGAAGCATAGACACATAATATTTCAGAATCAACTTATCTTTTATTAATTCTTTGTCCAAGTACAATCCCAACTCCGCCTTGCACACTCATCTACATAGATCCACGCACACAACTGCAGACTCTAGCAGGCCTCTAGGCACTCAGCTGCAGAGCCGCCTCCTACTACTAAAGCCCAAGACTCGAACTTATAAACTTAGAGATAATTCATCATCTCCAAAAACATATATCCATTACATCTTAGAGCCGCACTCTATTTATACAATCCCATGGACCGTGGACCATGGGTAGGGTGATACACTTTACATTAAATTACATTATCTTGGGATGGACAACCATAGACTCTTATGCTTTGTGCCTTCATTTTGCGGGGCCTTTACATTACACTTGACCAAAATTCGGGCTTCAAGCCCCAAAAACCTACTATGGGGGGATCCACTGCCTAATAGGCCCCCAACACAATCATCATGACTCATCTCAAGTCACTCTACTGGTGAAATGATCTTTGGAAAACTTCTTCGAACTGTGTCTAGGCTGTGTGAAGGTTCACAGCACACTGCTCTACCATTCGCTGGATCTACTCTGCTCGCTCGGCTGAATGCTCGCAGTCATGGTCAAATCCCTGTCTTAGATCATGCATTCCTTTCATGTGTGTCAGTTTTCCTTTGATGTTGGCCAGGATGAGGAAGGCCTCATTAATCCAAGTTTGAATGCATGTTTTAAGTACTACCTCTTTTTGGTGCACTGTGTCTACTTTCTCCTTCAATGCCTTTGCTTGTTGTAGCCTCACAAGCCGCTGAGTTAGACTACTATCTGCATCGTCCCGTGCACACTATCATATTTCATTTGAAGCTCCCACACCTCCATTTCCAACTGATGTATGGTGGGGTCCTCCACGCAAGTCCCTTATGCACAGCCGCGACCCCTACGACATACTCATCCTGCGCACAACCTCCTTGTTGTGTAATTCCCATACAAACTCTTTTATAGTCCCACATTGTCTTTCAACTACTTGGAGCGCTGAGACATTTCTTCCTACGATTAGTCAGGTGGTCGCACCACCGGTGCGACGCTTTAATTCACCTTCCTTAGTTACCCTCATGACAGTCAAAACCTCACGTTCCTCCCTATGCAGTACGCTCCCTTGTTTACCTTGTTTACTAAGGTGTGTTTGCAACCATGGTAGCAGAGCCAGACATTCTTGATGATAATCTTCTAAGGTCGTGGTATGGATGCCCATATCTTATCTTGTCCTTCTATCGATGTGGAATGCTTGTGCGATTTTAGTTTCCAGTTTTTTGATTTCTGCATTCAATAACATGCTTTCCTGCTTCAGTCGTACTCGATCTTCTTCGAGTTCGCGAAGCTCAAGCCTCCCTCACCGAATGGATTCTTGAATTTTCATATGTTCATCCTTGCGTGTTTTCCCAATTATGGGAGTTATGGCATGAGGATTATTTTCCAAATCTATGGCCCCGACTCTACTCATCATCTTCGAAATTATTTCTACGCTCAGGTTCTTGTGCATGGCCTGTAGGCCCATCAGACCACTGGTACACATAGGTCCCAATTACTCCGTCCCTTCACGTAAACCCTATTTAGGATTTTGCATACCTTCTGGAATGCTTCTAGATGGAACCTCTGTGGGGTGTGTCACTTTTCCTGCTGCTGTGGCTGGTTCCAATTTTCGATCATTAGTCTGGGGCGTGCTTGCATAGCACTCGTATGCACCCATCGACACAGGTGGGCATGCAAGCTTCTTCCTCCCAGCTAGCCAACACTCGTTCTCCATTGGGGGTTTCCAAACTGTTAGCGCATATACCTTCTACATTCATGCCAATTTACAATGGTCTTATGATGTGTACTCCACCATCATGTGGGTGTTGCGCACAACACCCATTCCAACGCACCGTACCACTGCTATTACGGTACTGCACTTTCAAATTTTTCCATGAGTTCATCCACCACTGTTACTCCATCATATGTTGGCAGTTCCCTTGCCTGTGTCGTTATGTGGTAAATACAATCCAGCTCATCGTTTCTTTCATTTTCGCACACAGGTTCAGCATAATGCGCTCCTTCAGCTGGGTCTAGCAGAACTATTATGCGTAGGGACGTTTTCTTGAATATCATCTTTCACTTCTTCAAGTTAATGACTCCATTCATATCAGTGGCCCAGTCTATTCCTAGCAACATGGGAGAAGGATTGCTATCATCGACAATCTCTATTACTTCAAAGTCCATATGTGTGCTTGCGCCTTTGATATCAACTGTTACCCCTTGCAACCTCCCATTGGAAACATCTTCTATTGGTTCAACATTCTTAATTGAATAGGGGACCACTGCAATGCGAGCCCACCCATACGTTCCCATGTTTTCTTCAGTAATACATTCCTGTCCAAACCTAGGTCTAGGATTACCTGGTAAATTTCATATTCACCAATCTGCGTCATCAATCTCATTTCCCTCCCAATGCGCAACGTATGCTTCCCCAATTTCTGGACTATGCACAATTCCCCTGACCCTGCACACCTGGTGATCAACTCTTATAGCCCTTTAAATTCCTTATTGTCGTGCAATAGTTTCATAGATGTCTCCAAAAGGGTAGTAAGCATAGAAGGATCCATCCTTGGCTCTAGTGGATCCTTACTACCTGAAGTAGAGGCCACAACAAAGCTCTTCTTAGCTTCCATGAATGTCTCCTTTGTGCATTCTAAGTCAAACTCGAGTTCCTTTGTAGGATCCTTGCAAACCCATGTATCTTCCTTAGTATGCTTCCCCTTATCCTCCCCTGTGTTCGCATCGCTTCTTAGCATCATGGTCACATTTAGGTCTTCTTCGTGTGGTTCAAACCTCATCATTTGGATATTCTGAGTTGGAGGAGGCTGGAGCACCCATTTCTCGCGCATCTACGTGATAAACGTAGGACAATATATCATTTCATGATCGAACTAAGCATAGTATGAATAGAATATTCTTGTCGGGTTGGTACAATCATAGGCGTAGTGCCCTGGTCCTTCGAAATTGTAACAAATTACCTATCTGTGGCCTCTTCCTAGCCCCATTCCTCCTCGTCCTTGACCTTGCCCTTGAAATCTAACATGTGCCATGCCCACATCTGGGTCGAGGCCTCGTGTTTCTGTCTGCATTCTATAGGCTGGGGTTCGATCCATTATTAACTCATATCTGTGACAAGTACGCTCGTCGTGGCCTACTAACCTGCATAAATTACAAAACAACTGTTAGGGAGTCTATGTATACTTCTGCAGCAAATGACAGTTATTCGTCATGTATTTTCTCCTATCTAACAAATCACACACCATAACTTGGGTGTCACACTTGGCCCTACCTGTGCCTCCGGTCTTAACAGAATTGGCCCCCTCCTACTAAGTAGTTTTCAAATATTGGATAGTGGTCTTTGTCATGGCTCTGACATTTCCATTTTATGCACCACACTTCCTTGTGTGACTCTGGCCGTAGTCCCCTACCCTACTTCAAGCTCTACTTTTCTGGGCAAAGATTCTATAGTTGTGTATGGATTTTTTGAAATCCCAGCCCTGGATCCTATATCAGTGTCTCATGCAACCTCATCACCATTTCCAACGCTTTGGCCTGGGTTGAAAGTTTTTGTTGTGATAGCATCGTCCTTAGGTGCGGTGTCAGAGATGCCACAAACCATGCACAATGTTGTGCATCTGTGAGCATCATATTGGCCTCGTGGATCTTACTCTTTAGTCACTGATCCAGATCCCAGGGTGTCTTGCCTGGAAGCATCGTGATCTCTTTCAACCCAATGATTAACTGTGTCTCTGATTTTAGCCGGCTAAATTCTCTATTCAACACACTCTGGATCTCTGCTATTCCTGCATTCGAGTGATCATTATAGTGCTTGATATACCATGTCAAGGCGCGATCCTGTAGCACGCTCACCAATGTAGCCTTCTTAATGTTTTCGTCCATGACCCATTTTGCTTCCCACACTGCTCTTACCATGAACAAGAACTAGTCTGGATCCTCATTCCCTACTGCTTTGAATACAGGGAGCTTGATCGCGCTCGCCATGCTGAACTATGGGGTTGGTGGGGGTGGAGTGGGTGGAGATGGAGGTGAAGGAGGTGAAGGAGGTGAAGCGGGTCATGGCGTGGGTGGAGGTGGTAGCTACAGAATGTGCTACCTTATCAAACTGACTACACTTCTCGGAGAGACCCAAGCGAGTGCTTCCTTACTCTCTTGCAACGGTGAAATTAAGGGACTGTTTCCTAATTCCCCACTACCTTTGTATATCTTTCCACTCCATGTTGTCCCAAACACTGTTGTATTTGTATAACCCGCTTTCCACATAATAGCATCTTAATCCAGGTATTCAAATATTTAATATACTTACCTCGCAGTCCCTTGAGAAAACATCATTCTGCTTCGTTGTAGCTCACAGTTGTGTCTACCATGAACTCAGAGATAAATCCCCCTATTATCTGGTTGAGCCAATGGTCCATAGCTCACGTGATCTTATCTTATGATGCCTTTAGTCTAAGCACTAGTTTCGGAGTCCACACTATCGATTGGTCGAGCTTACACCTTCCTTGGCTATTAGGTAACCTTTCAATCCACTTATATAGTTTAGAAGGAAAGGATGTGAAGAAGATCTCCTGGATTTTTGTATACATGTACCAATCCAGCCACCTTTTCTTGGATACTTGTGGAGTTCTACTTTCCTGTGTCATAAACTCGTGAATCTTCTTTTCCAACCACTTTTCAATTTCCTTCTTTGTTGGGTTCCAGTGGCACGACATCATACATCCCTTAGGCAGATCCTGGTCCCAACAACGGAACCATTTGTTGGCTTAGTGGGGCCTGACCCATGTTTAGAAGTGATTTAGCCAAACAAATCTTGAAACTATGGGCCCTTTTGGTAATAGCCTGCGATGCACGGACTGAGGTCTCACCCAAGGTAGTATGGGAGGGTGCTAGAACTAGGTTTCTGCACCCTAGGGATGTCTTGATGAAACGTAGGAAGTTAGCGAACTGAACCTGCGTGCTTGCGCTGCTTCGTGCAACCATTTGTCCTTCGCAACTTGTGCAACTGCTTCCATGCAGCTTTGTAAAGAGTGTGGAGAGGTGCTATCTAGATCCTTTATCCTTACTGTGCTATTATTATAGATCTTAACTTAATTGTGTGGGCCCAATATTCTCATTAATCATTCAACATTCATAACAAGTGTGCGCAATCATAAAATTGTAAAGAGATGCATAAATATAACAGAAGTATAGACACACAATATTTCAGAATCAACTTATCTTTTATTAATTCTCTGTCGAAGTACAATCCCAACTCCACCATGTAGACTCAACTGTAGGGGTCCGCACACACAATTGCAAACTCTACTAGGCCTCTGCACACTCAACTGCAGAGCCTCTTCCTATTACTATAACCCAAGACTCGAACTTACAGACTCAGAGCTAATTCATCATCACCAAAAACATATATTCATTACATCTTAGAGCCGCACTCTATTTATACAATCCCATGGTCCGTGGACCATCGGTAGGTCGATAGAATTTACACTAAATTACATTATTTTAGGGAAAACAACCCTAGACTTTTTCGCTCCACGCCTGCATTTCGCAGGGTCTTTATATTACACTTCACCAAAATTTGGGCTTCAAGCCCCAAAAACCTACTATGGGGGGATTCGTTGCCCAACATATGGTAAGAAGAAAGGGAAGATTAGATTCCCCTATAGGCTATGTGAAGGAGAGCATCCTCTTCACCTTTGTCCTCTTATGGATAAAGCTTCCAAAGTTTTGGAAAACCTTACAACTCCTCAACCCCAACTCCTTGTTGGTTATCAAAGGCTTTCTTCTAACCCTCTCCCGATTGGTAAAGAGATTGACTTGGTTTCATCTATTGTTAGTCCTTCTCTTCTTGAGCGAGACTCTTTTGTGTCTGTTCCCGACCAACCATTGATTGAAAAGAGTGTTGACTTGGCTTTGCTGCCATTTTCTCATTCTGTTCCGGAAGAGCATAGTGATCATATTGCTCATGTTCTTCTCATCTCCTCAGAGTCTCGTGAATTGAAGAGTGGCCCTCCCATCTTGGCTATTGAGGAGAGTCCTTCTTCCATTCCTTCGGAGCATGGAGGAAGTCATATTATTCCCCCACCAAGTAGTTATGTCATTTCTTCTGATTGGAGTCACTTGACTGCTTTCCACCTCCCATATTATGTGCCTTTCCATATCATAGTACAAGCCTATAATATGGTAGTACCTAGCACTATATTAGATGAAGGTGTGTTTGTTAGCATCATGTCATCTACTACTTGGAAAGCTTTGACCTCCCCACAGCTTGTGCCTATCACCAAGAATTTGTTGGCTTTCAATGGAGGAACCAGTCAACCCTTAGGGATCCTTCCATAGTTCCTTATTACTTTGGGAGGAAAGACCATCTATATAGATGTGCTGGTAGTTGAAGGTCCATTAGATTTCAATCTCCCCCTTGGACGTGACTATGTGTATGCCATGGGAGAACTTTTTTCTTCACTTTTCCATGTGGTTTGGTTTCCACACGAAGGAAGAATTGTGACTATTGATCAACTACCATTCATTGGTCACCAAGCATCTCCTTTACAAACATCATCGCCTATTAGCTCTTGTTTGCAAGTAGTACCTTCCCCACTATAGGTTAATTAAGTGGCTACCCATTCCGTCTTTGAATTTGTTGATGGTCACATAGATGGTCTAGTACATTATATACTAGGGGCATTGGAATCTGATCTCTCTTTGGTACCAAATGACATGTCTTCTTCTTAGAGCGTGGTCCTTCTATCTAGTGAAGATCTCTTGGGAGCCATGTTCTCATATGGCCCATGAGTAGGAGTCATGACGATAGTTCTTGGTCTTGTGTCAACCTCATTAAAAAATAAAACAAGAGATGAGGATAGTTTGTGGTCTTGTGTCAACCTCGTTAAAAAATGAAACAAGGGGTGGTGAAGATATTTCTTGTTCTTGTGTCAAACTCGCTAAAAGATGAACTTAGGAGTCATGAGGATAGTTCCTTGTCATATGTCAACCTTGCTAAAAAATTAAATAAGTAGTCATGCAGATAGGTCCTTGTCTTGTGTAAGCCTCGTTAAAAAATGAAACAAGGGGTGATGAGGATAGTTCTTTGTCTTGTGTCAACCTCATTAAAAAATGAATCAAGAGATGAGGAGATTTTATTTTCTTGTGTCAAGCTCGTTAAAAAATGAACCCAAGGATATGAGGAGAGTTCTTGGTCTTGTGTCAACCTTGTTAAAAAATGAAACAAAGGGTGCGAGCATAGTTTTTATCTTATGTCAAGCTCGTTAAAAAAGAAACAACGGCGTGGAGCATAGTTCCTTGTCTTATGTCAAGCTCATTAAAAAATGGAAAAAGGGTCTTGAGGATAGTTCTTTTATTGTGGAAACCTCATTAAAAATGAAAAAAGGGTCTTGAGGATAGTTCTTTTACTACATAAACCTCATTAAAAAATGAAAAAAGGGTCTTGAGGATAGTTCTTTTACTGTGTAAACCTCATTAAAAAATGAAGCAACTCGCTTTTCAAATCAAGTCTTTGACTAAGATCTCATAAAATCATAGTCAAGTCTTTCCAAGATCTCACAAGTGAACCTTCATTCCATCCACTTGATAGCCATGAGTAGTCTACTTAGGTGAATGTAATGAAACTTGGGGGGCATGCACCTAGTGTTAAAGTTAAGTTTCCCTATAGGTTATGTGAAGGGAATCGCCCCATTCACCTTTGTCCCTATCTGGATGAAACAAAAAGGGTGTTGGATAACCATCCTACTTCACCACAATGACTTCCATTTGGCTACAGGAGACTCTCCCTTTCATCATGTTGGGGGCATGTAAACCAATCTCAAGCATAGTTCCTCATTTCAAACTTGTGTAAAAATGAAACTGAATCCAAGCATAGTTTTTCATTTCAAGCTTTTGTAAACATGAAACCGAATCCAAAAAGAGTTCTGCATGGTTCAATCTTGTGTAAAAATGAACCCATACCCAATTTTAACCCTCGTGATCACCATTTTTATCAGCTAATTTCTACTAGATGAGCCTTGGTTGTTTCATTCCATCGCCACCATCTCTTTGGCCAATCATATTCTTTCACTTGGTTGTTTTTCCATTCTTGAGGAACCACACCGATGAATGGTTTTATTAGTCAGTCTCTTGATCATTACATGTTTTGAGCAGTTCCACCATTGTCGGAACCAATTGCTACCCTTTATACCACTTATACCTCCAGGACGAGTCACCTTTAAGCTCTTTTCTGACTCATAAAAGATGAAAAGATTGTCGAGTATTTTTCCCTTTTTGACTCGTTAAAGAGAATAAAAAAGGGGGTTCTACTTTCAACTCTTTTCTGACCCTTTAAAAATGAAAAGATGGTCGAGCGCTTGTCATTTCAAACTCATTGATAGATGTGAAACGTCATGCGCCCAATATAAGTTTACCCCTTTTTTGCGCTAGGAGGCACTATTTATGAAAAAGGTACTCCTTGCCTAAAATAGTCAAGCAGTTCTGTCAAGTATTGTTTTCTACCTTTTCAGGCTCGAGAGACACAAATGTATGAAAATGGACCATGTGGAGTTTTCTTTTCCATGTCCTTTTCAAACTCTCTAAATATGAAAAAGACTTCGAGTTTTACCTATGTCGGACTTGTTAAACCCTAACGACACTAGACTTGTCATCATGATGAGACCAAGCTTCTCCTTCCCAGGGCTTGTTAAAATTTACTTGGTTGGATTTGTCCGAAGGAAAAACCTATATTACAAGCATGTTATCCCCTTCAAGCTTGTGTTTCAAAACTAATTGGGGTACTTGACAGAAATGGTGTGGGGAATTTATAAGTATTCCATTGGTTGTATTAATTATTACGGCATCTTATCGTGCTTGAACATTGACACTCTTTCTTCTTCGTATCGGGTTGGGATATCCTCACCTAATCATTGGCTTTCTGGGTTTTGGGTTATCCATTTTGACTCATTCCATCTGATCCTTTCCACATCATCATGACCTTTGATGCCTTGGTACCAAAATGCTTCCAAACTTCGGAGTCGTGTCACCAACATGTTCAAGAGCTTAATCCTTCTGTATTTTGTCCTTACACACCTTCCTCAGATTCTCTGTCTCATCCACATTCATCTTGTTCCTTTGTCTCGTGTCGATGATGTGGGAACATTATGGCCCTCCTTCAACATATCGCTTCCTGTCGGCTTCGGTTCATTATCCGAGAAGTTGATCTAGAGACTCATTTCTGGTACCTTGGAGCTTGCATGCCTTAATGGAAAGTTCTTCACATTTGATGACAGGCTTTCATTATTGGCGTTCGATAGGGTAATTTCATGGGTGTTCAAGTTCAAATCATTCTTCACACTTTGTAGATTGTACTAGTAGTACCTTGAGAACCATTGACATTACCGGTGGTCTCTCTTGTGCTTGTTAATGGTTTACATCATTGACAGGTAATAAAGTGATTTTCTAGTATGCTCAACTTCAGTCCATATATTCGAATATTAGAATTTGTACCTTGATCAAGTTGTGATTCAAGACCCTGGGCTCAGATTACACAAGTCCAAGTTGTGTGGATTGGTTCATGATTATATACATGACTCTTTTGATTGGATGGTTGTGACCATACCTGAGTCTTTTATATGGTCCTTCTAATTGGATCGCTATGTCCATACCACAGATCGTTTATGTTTATCTTCTAGATTGCTGAACCCATGCCTTATGCACATGTATTTCCGTTCTCTATGTACTCATGTATCAGAGATATCAGTTGTACTTGCATTTTTAGGTACTTCATAATGGTGTTATGTTTCAGTTATGGATTCGTAAAGCATTTCACCCCTCCCACTCTCTTGGCCTTCATGCTTTAGGGGGCATCTGTTACACAATATTTTGTCACTGACCCCACCTTCCCTGATCCTAGACACTACCATTCCATGTTATTGACATCTGCTTGTGTCATGTTGCAAAATATGTGCTAGTGTCTTCCTTGTCATCTCAGGAAGAATACCTCAGTTCATTACTCCTGGAGCAGATCCTTTTTAACCTTCATTTTTAGGTTGTTGTAGGTCATCAATTATTCCACCTGCAAAGATGGCCAATATTGAACTAAAGCTAGTGATGTCAACACTATATCCCTGTGTTTCACTCACGATGAGATACTTTTGGCGATTTTGTTTTAACAAATTGTGAATGGGCCATCCTAGGGTTGGTTGTTGGATCAGAAGAGCTTGGCTCTCTCCTTTGGGATGGTTGTTCTAGCTTTTATGCAACCTCCCAAAGGGATAAGATCTTTCTCCCATCTCTTATGGAGACTCCTCCTCCTATAAATATTTCTTTCATGGCTGAGATTAGCTAGTTTCGTTGGTTTGGAGAGAGTTTGAATGGAGTTTGGAAGTAGGTTCTAATGTAACATAGCCTGGGATAGTTTTGTGTGGATTTGGCTTGATTGTATGAGTGTTCTAGCATCATAATTTTTCCTTTTGGGTAGAAGAGAGAGTTATTCATCCTTTTGGGAAACACTTTATCAGTGAATCCTTGTAGAGACATGCTAAGAGGACCCTTCAAGGAGACCTAGAACGTCAAGGCATGGTTGTAAGTTTTACTTCAGTTCATATTAACGCAAATCAAAGGTTTATTTCCTATATCCTATGTCATATTGCATATTGATAGCTTGAAGTTCCTTGACCCTTTAAGTAGATCATTTTTGTCATATTCTATTATGTTCGTTGTTGTTCTCTGTATGTTGTTTTCAGGTACAAAAGTGATTAGAACAAAAGCTGGAGCAACGTAATGAGAACTTCATCAAATGAGGATTTGAAGGTAGGCCTTCATGACATCAACTATCTAAGGGAATTTTCTTTGATATTTTCTTTGTTGTGACTAGACCCACTCTAGGGCTAGAGGGGTTGCCTCTGTCCATAGAGGGAACTTTCTTGCATTGTCGTGTTGCAGGTTGAAACAGATGGAGAATTCCAACCAGAGCCTCAGTGTATATTGCAGAAAAATGTTCTCATGCTTTGGAACTGAGAAATTGAGCTGGTTAAAGTGTAGTGGAATAACTTTAGGCTCAATGATGCTATATGGGAGATGGCCGATTAGATGTGGGCTATATATCCTTCCCTATTTTCCGGTTGATTCAAAGCAGTTTTGGCTTGGTGTTTTTGGTATATACTTAGGTATATGTTCTAGTATATGTTGTGATGATTTTTGTATATGTACATATGTATATGCATGTAAATACCACGGTGAGATAAGTTATCAAGCTCCAATAAGTGGGATGGGTTTCATGTCATTATGATGTCACATTATTATGTTGATATGTTGGCTCTGTTTTTAGTAGGGTGATCATTGTAAATACTACATTGAGCTATGTTATAAATCTCCATGGCATGTATGTTTTCTTTTTAGCGATTGTGGTCTAATAGCAAGGATAGTGTTCCCCAAGGGGGATGGTTCTGTAACAACCTTGGTGAAAATTCCATGTAATAAAAGTTAATAGAGAGAAAAAAATAACTATGGTTGATGGGACACTTATTCCAAGATGAATGTTTGGAAAGACATCCTAGTGGGTGTTCATTTGGTTGTTTATGGCTAAGGAAAATGGAGAATGCAATGGCTAAGTCTTTGGAAAGGGAAAATGGAATTTTTGGCACATTTTGCACATGAGGAGGAAAATTGAGAAAATAGAAGCCTCATTCATAAAGAGGCTTCTAAGGATTAGTTTGTAACCTATTGTCAGTTTATATTTAGAGATCTCTCATTATTCTCTCTCTCATACTCTTGGATACTTAGTTTTTTCTTGGAGAACTTTTACATTAGATCAAGAAAGGAAAAGAATGCAAGAGGAAGAAAACATCAAGTAGGGAAAGGCAAGATCAAGTGGATACAACAAGCTTCATTAAATTTATGAACTTGCATGTGTATTTTCCTTTCTAGACTTGGAATGCATGTATTGCATGTGGTTCTTTCTCTCTTGTGGCATGGTTTTTTCTAGGTGTAACAGTGTTTTCAGCCTAGCCTTTCCATTTCTGAATAACCATGGTGTGTTGGGGTTCTCATGTTTTGGATGAGATGGATTTCAGAATGATAGAGCACATGGCCTAGTGGTCCCTGAATTGGACTGTGGGTCACAGTAAATCCACTGGCCTACTGACCCCGAAGCTAGACTACGGATTGCAGTAAACCCAGGATTATGTTACCTCAGTGGCATAAGAATCCTTTCCAGTGAATGGTAGGATATACAATAAAAACAAGATGTGGTTTTCTCTTCATTGGGCCTAGTAATTTTGGGTTTGGGAGATGTAGTAAATCATAGAGAGTGGGTCTCAGTTTAAGGCCTAGTGATTAGGGTTTGGATTGTGGTAAATCCTAAGAGACTAGGAGACAGGAAAATTCCTCACAATGTAAGTTGAGAAATTCGTTGGCATCCATGCTTCTTTGGCCTAGTCATCAGGTGGAGATCATAGTAAAGCCTATTATGATGTGTTCATTATGTTGGCCTAGTGATCTGGAATGGATTACAGTAAAGACTGGTTTCTATTGATGAGAGTGAGGTGGTTTAACCTCAGTATGCCCTGGTTGAGTTCTTTTGGTTTGCATCCCACATTCATGGTTGGAATATGATATGAGGGTGAATGGTTGAAGAGAGATTTTGCTCAGGCATTTTATCATTGAGTAGAATGTGGAAGTCCCATCCCAGGTTTGGATTTTGTATCATTAATGAAAGGTTATTTATCATTGTATTTAAAAATGTGAGATGACATTTCATGTAGGAAATCAATTAATAGTTATATCTATATTAGTTCAAGAAGAGATTACAATCGATGTCTTGACGTTGTTGTTCTCCTTCGACATATTCGGGTTCCCACATACTTCTTTTAGCATCTCATAGATAGCCTCAACAATGGTAGTCTCAAGGCTCTTCCATTTAGTCTTCACACCAAAAAAAACTCACAATTATCCCTTAAACGCAAGCTAGAAAGATATAAACTACGGGTAGTTTGTTGACTACTCAAAAATCAAAACCTCTACCAGAACTTAATTAGGACTAAAAGCTAACTTGTTCTTGGGAAAAAGAGAGATTTATATAGCTTGGATGGAGGGGAGATAGTTCCTCTTCTCATGGGAGAAGGCCTTATCTCTTGGATTAGTTCTATCCTAATAGGGGAAAGGAGCCCAAATTGACCTCCTCAGCTCCATCTAGCCTAAGGATTTACCAGACTTCTATTACGAATTTTCAAGAGCTAGAAGCTTCGGCTCCATATTTAAAAACTTTCCAAAAAATGATCACCGTGCCTGAGAAAGGGCTCAATCAATTCGATCACCATTAGGGATAGTTGTAATCCCTGCATATCGGTGCGAGGAGGACATAGGTCATTAGCACTAGTATTGTAATCTAGGATAAATAGAAGATATTTAGGAAATGGTGTAAAATGGAATTGTTTTGCTCATGAAGAGGGACACAATGGGAGTTTCTTCATGATAGGAAAGCATGTCAGGTACAGTGTAGAGGTCCTCTAGGATCATGGACAGGGAGTATAGGGACAGTGACAAAATGCTATGTAACAAATGCCCCCTAAAGTGTGAAGGTTGAGCTACAGTGAGGGGTGAAATGCTTTACAAGTGGAAGTTGGGAACGAGATTCCGTCATCGGAAAACTTGCAAGCAAGCATAGATACATATACATCACTAAAAATTCTCAATAATGATACATGAATCATGGTATGGACACAACCATCCAGAGAATGATCATGTAATTGGATCAAAGGAATGGGCGTAGTTATTGAGCAAAAAGGATCATAACGAAAGCAAGGTATGGTCACAACCACCCAATAATGAGATGGATCACATATAAAAACTCATGGTATGTTCGTAGCCATCCATCTGAATGAGACATGTATATCAACATGACCATGTCACATAGCCTCGCAACTCGGACTTGTGTAATCTTCGCCCAGGTTCTTGCACTCCAAACAACCCGATAAAAGTACAAATCTTAACATGTGAATGAATGTGTTGAATTTGAACATGCTAAGAAGATCACTTGATTACCAGTTAATGATGTGAACTGTTAACAAGTGCGAGAGAAACCTCAAATAATGACAATGGTCCTCAAGGTACTAGCAACATAGTTCATGAAATGTCAATAAAGTAACTTATGTGAAACACCGGTGAAATCACCGGATCAAAATCCAATGATGTGAACTTGTCATCGAGTGTAAATAACTTTCCATTAGGGCATGCAAGGTCTAAGGTACTAGAAGGGAGTCTCTCAACTAGCTTCCTAAATAATGAGCTGAAGTCAACTGGATGTGACCATGACGAAGGAGGGCCATGCTGTATCCCACATCATGAGCATGAGACAAAGGGATGCAAATGATGTCAGATGATACAGAGAATCAAGAGTAAGTGTAACTATAGAGGGATGGACTCTTGAACATATCGATGACACGATTATGGAGTTTGGCAGCTTTTGGATCCATAGGATCGGTGGTCATGATGACGTGGCAGAGATCAAATAGAAGGAAAAGTGAATGACCCAACCCAATAAAAACGATGAAGTGAGGATATCCCAACCCAACACAAAACAAAGAGCCTCATGTTCAAGATTGAGCTGCCAGAATGACTGATAGGATTTCCAATTTTCTCCCACCATTTCTAGCAGGTACCCCAATTATTTTTTATCGCAAGCTTGAAGGGGATAGAAAATTTAATGAGCCATAGGAAGGAGAAGCTCATGTTTGTCATGGTGATGAATCCGATGTCATTTCATGCTAAAACAAGTCTAACAAAGGTGTAACTTGATATGTTTTTCATGTTTAGATAGTTTGAAAAAGACACAGAAAAGAAAACTCCACATGGTCCCCTTTCGTAAATTTGTGTCTCTCAATCCCAAAAAGGTAGAAAACGATACTAGAGATAATTGCTTGACCGTTTCAGTCAAGGAGTACCTTTTTTTCGTAAATAGTTTATCCCAGCCTGAAAAGGGGTAAAGGTATACTGGGCGCATGATGTTTCACAGCCTTTAATGAGTTCAAAATGACAAGTGTTGGGCATGAAATCCTCCCAAGGCATATTTTGGGGGTCAAAGCCCAAGTTTTGATTGAATCTTGTTGTAAGGCTCCACGAATTGGAGGTGCGGGGTATGAAAGTATGATAGAGTCATATGGTTTTCCACCCTAGTTTTGTAATATAATGTTAGCTAGATAGACCTACCCATGGTCTGTGGACCATGGGATTGTATAAATAGAGTGAGGCTGTAGGTGTAAATGAAGGAAGAAGGAGAATAAAAGAGGGACATTAGAAGTATGAGGGATTGACTTAAGTGTGAAGTGTGTCTTTGGGTCGTAGAGTAGGAGAAGGCTCTGTAGCTGAGTGTGCAAACCCCTGCAGCTGAGCGCACAGGGCGAGTCGAGTCTATAACTGAGAAAGAATCAATAAAGAGAAGTTTTACTATAATACTGTGTATTTATTCTTGGGTTAATGCATGATTGATATAATTTGTAGATATATTGTTTATTTACTGCACGCACTTGTATATGTTGTAAAGTATAACTTAAAGCACTCAGGTAGGCAAAGATAATTAACTAACATTGGAATATAAGCAAGGTCTTGAGAAATAACATAGAGCACAATGCTCAGCCCTTGGGTAGGAATGCGCGAAGGCAGTACATTAGGCTGCGAGGAATGGGAAATTGCATGAAGGAACCTGCAGGTAGGAACAAACTGCAGACTAGGCGAGCTCATCAGACATCTCTAGGGTGCGGAGACCTGGTTCTAACACCCTCCCGTACTACTTCAGGTGAGACCTGAGTCCGCGCCCCATGGACTATTTCCGAAATTGTCAATAGTATCGAGATTTGTTTGGCTAATTAACTCTAAACCTGGGTCAAACCCCAACAAGCCAACAACAAGAGCTCAGAAATATTTTTGTGTTTAAAGAGTCAGAAAAGAGTTTGAAAGCATACTCCCCATTTTTATTCTCTTTAATGAGTTAAAAATGGAAAAATACTTGGTAATCTTTTCATTTTTTGCGAGTCAAAAAAGAGCTTAATTATGACTCTTCCTGGAGGAACGAGTGGTAAAATGTTAGCAACTAGTTTCGGCAATGGTGGAACTGCTCAAAACATGTGATGGTCAAGAGGTTGGCTAAAACAAAACCCAGTCATCATTGTGATTCCTCCGGAAAGTAAAAAAAACCAAGTGAAAGCATATGATCAGCCAAAGTGATCGTGGTGAGGGAATAAAAAAAACCAAGGCTCATCTGGCAGAAATTAGCTGATTAAAACCGAAATCATGACATGTAAATCAGGCATGGATTAATTTTTACACAAGCTTGAACCATGGAGAGCTCTGCTTGGATTTAGTTTCATTTTTACACAAGCTTGAAATGAAAAGCTATGCTTTCTATAAGTTTGCATGCCCCTTGCATAATGAATTAATTGAGTTACATGCCCCCCAAGCTTCATTTCAGTCAACTAGGTGGATGGAATGAAGGTTCACTTTTGAGATGTTGGAAAGAATCGACTAGGATTTTATGAGATCTTAATCAAAGAATCAATTTGGAAAAGGGAGGCTCTTCATTTTTTAATGAGGTTGACACAGTAAAAGAACTATCCTCGAGACACTTGTTTCATTTTTTAACGAGCTTGACACAAGACAAAGAACTATGCTCATAACTCCTTGTTTCATTTCTTAACGAGGTTGACACAAGACCAGAAACTATCCTCAAAACCCCTTGTTTCATTTTATAACGAGGTTGACACAAGACCAGGAACTATCCTGACAACATCTGCTCATGACCCATAGGAGAACATGGCTCCCAAGAGGTCTTCACTAGATGTCAGAACCACACTCTGGGAGGAATACATGTCATTTGGTACCAAAGATAGATCATGTTTCAATGCACCCAATACATAATGTACAATACCATCTATTTGATCATCAGCAGATGCAGAGACAAAATAGCTAGCCACATAATTGAACTGTGGTAGGGAAGGTACTACTTTCAAATAAGAGCAGATAGGGGATGATAGTTGCAATGGAGGTGCCTAGTGACCAATGATGACATTTAATCAATAGTCACAATTCTCCCTTCCCGAGGAAAACAAACCACATAGAAAAGTGAAGAAACAAGAGCTCCCATGACATAAACATAGTCGTGTCCAATGAGAGGATTGAAATCTAAGAAACCTTGGACTACCATCATGTCTATATAGATGGTTTTTCCTCCCAAAGTAATAGGAAATTGTGGAAGGATCCATAAGGGTTGATTGGTTCCTCCGTTAAAAGCCAACAGATTCTGGGTGACAAGAACAAGTTGTGGAGAATGCAAGTCTTTCCATGTAGTAGAAGACATGATGCTAACAGATGCACTTTCATCCAATATAGTGCCATGTACTACCATATTATAGGCTTGTACTGTGATTTGAAAAGGCACATAAGATGGAAGGCGGAAAGCAGTCAATAGACTCCAATCAAAAGAGACGACATAACTACTTGGCGGGGGTATCATATGATTACCCCCATGCTTTGTAGGAAAAGCAGAAGGATTCTCCTAAACAACTGGGATGGGAGTGTCACTCTTTGATTCATGAGAATCTGAGGAGATGAGAAGAACATGAGAAGTATGATCACTATGAACAGAGTGAACAACTAAAGGTAGAGCCAAGTCGACACTCTTTTCAACCAATGGTTGGTCAGGAAGAGCAAGATGCCCAAGAGACGAATCTAACTCAATCTCTTTACCATTCCGGAGAGGGTCAGAAGAAATTCTCTGATAACCAATAGGAGGTTGGGATTAAGGAGCTACAAGGTTTTCCAAAATTTTGGAAGTTTTATCTATAAGAGGAAAAATGTGAAGAAGATGCTCTCCTTCACATAACCTATGGGGGAATCTAATCTTCCCTTTCTTCTTACCATCTCTAACTGAGGGTGTGGCATCAACATGATCTCCAGAGATCGATGGGGATGGTAAGTCTAGATTTTAAGACCATACCTCTAATATTCTGGGAATGCCAGGACAACCTCGAAGGAGATGGTCACCCTTACACAACTTGCAAGGGAATTTGACCTTCCATGGAGGATCAGAAGGTTTGTTGATGAAAAGTGCATTTAGAGCAATAGCTGCACAGTTGGCGTCTCGCTTATCTAACTTCTTCTTCTTCTTAGCCTCTTGGTTACTAGATTTGAAAATTTCACCAAGTGAAGTAGAAGAGGAGGGTGGAGAAATGGGGGAACAAGGCGAGGGGTCAAGCTTAGAATCAATGTGACGTGATCCGAATGAAGGAGACATTTGGATAGGAGTCAGGGTGCTCTGAACCACCGAGGTAAAAAAAAAACTAGACAAGTAAACCAACGGTTAACCCAGGAAGAGACAACATCAACATAAGGAGCACCATCATTTCCAAAAGAAGGAAAAGGGCCAAGATTCCCATCCAAGGGGGGAATCCTTGACTAGTGGACTCCGGAAATGTTGCCAATGGAATTGACCCTAAAGAATTTCTAAGGAGGATAAATTTAACCATGAATATTTCGTGGGTAGTTAATATTAAGACATTGAAACAAAACCTTGTCTTTCCATATTTTAAGAGTCGAGAAAAGGACGAAAGGTGACTAGTCACATTCAAATTTAAAATGAGCTTGAAAGGACAAGTGCTTAGTGATATTTTATATTTAGGGAGTCAAAAATATCAAAATGACTACTCAGGATAGTCTAGGCAAAATGATTACCAGGTAACTGTGAACTACAGAATACCTCCCAGCAATCTGAGTAGTATGGGTAGGCAATATCCCCGAATTCTTTGTTTAGTGTATCACATTTACAAGGTGGTAGACTCGGACTCTTATGGATAAAGTATTGCAAACCTAGTGGGGTCTCCCTTTATATACAAGATGGTATGGGGAGCACAAGTCTGTACTAGCGTTATCTACTGCCGAAGTGAATGGCAGCTGCTAGGTTTAAAGATGCCAAAACACATCTCTAGCCTAGACCTTCTAGATGTGATCATTAGGTTTCAAATGCACCTTATGTTAATTCAGCTCATTTTAAAGTTTATCTTGAATTATGTCTCAATTTTTAGGCTCTAGTGATGTGACTCGAAAAATCCTATATGTAGATAAATGAGACAAGAATCTTTCAACTCGATGAATTGTATACACTAGAGAGGATAGAAACACATTCAAATGCAAACAACCAAGCAAGCGAAAGAAAAATCATTTTTTCACTACTTTACTTTTTGAAAACAAAATAATGAAAATAAGCTCCAATTCCAACTAACTAAGTGCACTTCAAGAAATCCTTTCACAAGTAAAGGTAATTTTCAAATAAAAATGCAACTCTAGTCATAAATGACGCTAATTAACGTAACACATTGATGCAACAAACTAGAATTATGTACTTTTCACGAAATGACAAAATGAATGTTCCATAAACACTTCAATAAAACGTTTTTGAGACAATCAATCCTCAAGAAAATGAAAAGTCACAAAAGATATTTTCTTCCAAACTAATGACACAATGAATCTACCAAAAACAATACAAGAAACATGATCTATGCTAGAAAGGAGGCATTTAAACAATCAAACGAAACTTTTCAAACTTGAATGACGGAGATCAAAGAAATAAGAGGACTACAAATGAAATGCAAGCAGTAAATTCACCAATAACTTGACTCGCTAAGTTCACAATCAGTTGAATGGATGACAAACTAGATGTCCTAGAGCCACTAACCATCCAAAGTGTCAAGAAATCAAGAAAAAGAAGGTAAACCAACGTGCACATAAACCAGGCCACATCAAGCTTTCTTGTCAGAGAGAAACAGTCTAAAACAAGCTAAGAGGCAGAAATCAGGAGAGCAAGACACACTGGTTGAGATCTGGGGTAAACCCTTATTTCCACCTACAGGCATCGGTGTGACTGCCTAACTGACAACAAGTGCTAGAAGGGGGTTGACACGACTATTTTTTAGAGACTCAATCCAATCGACGTGACTGTTTTAGAAAAAGCCGTGCTGATCGAGGATTAAAAGGAAAAAATAAAATTTTCCTTAGGTAAAAACCAGACTTGCTACTGTAAATTTCAGACTCAGAGCAGTAAACCAAGTAAAGTAGACAACACTAGAGGGAAATGGTGATACTAGAAAAGTTCACAAAAACCATGAAATTACAATCAATAAAACAAAAGGATGGGTTCCCTAGTGGAGTCGCCAATTTGTGGTGTAGGTAAATTCTAAGTGTCAACATAAACAATTTCTCTATCCCGAGAGAGTGGGTCTAGCCACAAACAAAACATCTATGGAAGATCTCCTTAAGCTAGAATCAAATAAGAGGGCCTACCTCTTAGTATGTTATTCCGCTTAACTATGACCTTGCTTCCTCACTCCAACTATCTTCCGTTTCCTTCCTTTGAACACCTGAAACAAGTCAACAACAACAAACAACAAATGTGATAACATATAAATTGCATTCAACCTACTTAACAGGTTAAGAAAAATTAATCAATAAACATGTGAGCTGACATTTTGATGTAGAAAACCAATTGATAGTTACATCTATATTAGTTCAAGAAGAGATTACAATCGATGTCTAGACATTGTTTTTCTCCTCCGACATATCTAGGTTCCCACATACTTCTGCTAGCATCTCACAGATAACCTCAACAATGGTAGTCTCAAGGCTCTTCCCTTTAGTATTCACATGAAACCAAACACACAATTATCCCTTAAACACAAGCTAGAAAGCAACAAACTATGGGTAGCTTGTTGACTACTCCAAAATCAAAACCTTAGCCAGAACTTAATTAGGCCTAAAAGCTAAGTTGTGCTTGGGAAAAACAGAGATTTATATAGCTTCGATGGAGGGGAGATGGTTCCTCTTGTCATGGGAGAAGGCCTTATCTCTTGGATTAGTTCCATCCTAATAGGGGAAAGTATCCCAAACTGACCTCCTCGACTCCTGACCTAATGATTTACCAAACTTCCATTATGAAGCTTTTAGAGCTGGAAGCTTCGTCTCCATATTTAAAAAACTTTCCAAAAGAGGATTGGCGCCATTGAGTAAGGGCTCAGGCGATCCGATCGGTGTTAGGGTCAGTTGTAATCCTTGCATATCGGCGTGAGGAGGACACGGGTCATTAGCATCGGTCTTTTAAACTAAGATAAATAGAAGATTTTTGGTAAATGATGCAAAAGGGAATTGTTATACTCATGAAGAGGGACACAATCTGAGTTTCTTCGTGATAGGAAAGCATGTTGGGTACACTGTAGAGGTCCTCTAGGATTGTGGACAAGGATTACAGGGACAGTGACAAAATGCTATGTAACAACCTCCTACAACACAAATAGATTTAGAAGAGGTGCATGTTGCAGCATGGCTTGACGAAAAAAATGGTGACCCCAAAAAATATTAAAGAAGAAGTATTTATGGTAACAGATTGAGAAAGAAGAAACCCTTACAGAAACAAAAGAACTTGTAGGGGAAATTAAAGAAGGCAAAGATTGTATTGAATCACAAAAAGTAGCAGGGATAGAGGAAGGAGAAAGTGAAGCATCTATTACAAGAAAAGAACGAATATATGAAAAATATAGGGATATTTTTCTAAAACATATGAGAGAGGAAGGGTTACAAAATAAGTGTGGAAGAAAACATACAAGAAGAAATAAATATTCCCTAGACCACTAATATTTTTTATAGCCTAAGGAAGATCTACATTTCTAGAAAGAAGAATAATCCTATAGATAATCTATACTTCACTTCTTTACATTCATTTATCTTTTGGAACAATAAAATATTGGAGAAGAAAAACAAGGACTTGTAGAAAAAAATCTAATTTTAGATGCCAAACTAAGAGGAAATAAATTCTCTACGGGTTTAGGTTTCCTTTCTTAGGAACTAGAGTTCTTTGACATGGGGGGCATGGAAGTACCCATTTATAAGGAAGAGGTAATGGTTTAGAAAGACTCACATCAAATCCCTACCAAAGGAAAGGTTTTCCAAACAAAAAATTACAGACTTTAATTGATAAAAGTAGCCAGTCATAAAAAGCTTAACTTAATGGAGGATATGGTTGTTCACATAGACCTTCTAGATGTGTGGGTAAAAGACAAGACATATGGAAGGAGATGATGGAAACATATGGAGAAGGTGCTTCTCATTAAGGAACATTACCAAGACGTTAAAATCCTCAAGGAGAAGTGGGCATAGCACTTAGAGGCCCATAGTGCCATACATGATCACTCGGGGAAAGAAATGAAAGAGGAAGTAGAGAAAAATTTGAAGCACTAAAGATAAGTGGATAGTTGGAGATTGAAAATATTTATATTGGATTTTTGGCGGAATATGTAATCAGTTGTATCGGAACCTCCCTTATATAACATGTATCTACAGGAAAAATATTTCATATTTCAAGGAAAGACCATAATGACTAGTAAACCATATGATATTACTTCTCTGAGCACCTTCATATAGGCCTATTATGTAAGAACAAATGAGGATAGGAACTTGTTGTGTGAACTATACTAGCATAAAAATTATTTATACCATGATCAAGCTTGGAATACCAGCCACTTTGTGGGAGATATCTAGCTAAGAGCCCTTATGTCTTACTTAAATAACCATGCGGACTAGGAAATTACAAACAAGGTAGTAGAAAACAAATTTATTTCTAATCTATGGATTTGGAGAGAATATTACAAGCCCAAGGACATCCTCATCACACATGATAGTTTGGTGAAATAATAACAAAATGTAGATTTCATCATCCATAATATACAAGAAGCGAGTCAACATTACATAACAAAAATATAAGTATTGGAAAAAACAACTATAGAAGGACAATTTCAAATGTGGAAAATGGCCACAAAGGAAATACATTTGAAGGAATCATTCAACCCAAATAATTGTGACATTCCTTTTGGGTAAATTCCGCTCTTATAAACTATTGTAATAATTCTATGAATAAAATATTAAAGGCTAAGGTACACAAATTTTAGAGCTTGGGGAGGAAGTTGGAAGATTGATAAAGTGCTTAATGAGTTTATTCATGGACTTACTAGTGTGATTTTAATGGCTTCTTATATAAATAATTTGGTTGGAAAAACAAAGACAACCCATACCGTGTTTGGGAAAAGAGCACAAGAAAAAGGGAAAAATAAATTAATTAGATGGAATGGGTTATGCTAGTAGGACAACATTCCCACAACCTTCAATGGTTTTACAACATGATGGGAAGGTAAAGGGATCAAAAGGAGCCACATAAGAGAGGGAAGAAAGGTGGTTGATTCGAAAACAACTGATAGAGTCTAGTGTAAAGAGCAGAGAAGACAAAGGCATCCCTCAACACAAAAGAGGGAGGAAATCCCTTGGAATAGCATGCAAGACAAAGAGAGGGAAAGCAACACTTTTAGGGAAAACAATTTCTTAAGGAGAGGCATAGAGTGAATATTAGAAGAAATTCATCTCAGATTGTGGATTTGTAGTCTTCCAGTGTTCTCTGGGTACCTAGTTTAGGGTGGAGACATTAGGGTGTTTAATCCCTTAGTTGTGGGTGGATACAGGAGGATCGTTAGGCTATCTGTGGTGTTGAAGGGATGATAAGATCCCTTGATCACTCTTCCTCAATACTTTAAATATGGCTAAGGGTTTATAGTTTCAAGTAATATTGGTCACAACTTATCTAAGGACTGGGTGGAGAGTTAGTATCCCAATCTTTGTTTCCAAATATTTCACTATAGCATAAGTGTTCTTAGGAATGATGTGTAAGTGAATGTTATATGAATGTTATTTAAATAAAGGAATACCACTTTATCATAGGTCCTAAAATGCTTTGAATTTGGGTTTCCTGGAACTACGATATTCAACATTGAAATGAAAAAGGTTGCTACATCATTAAAATATCGAGAAATTGAAGAGAAAATCTATGATACCATGAGAAAGCTCTGAAAAAGACTTCGATAAAATTAAGGATAGCTAATTCTGAGCTTTTTCTAAGCCAAATTCTATAACTTGGGTATATCTTCATGCAATTTTCCTTGGTGTGTCAAATTTTAGCATTCAAGGTTATGGCTACTACCCTTTTCTTCTACATTGCCAGATCGTCAACTTTCTGATACCAAAAAAACAACAAAATTTAGCAGTTTTTCTTGGTATTTTAAAAATCAAGCCAGCGAAAATGTAGGGTTTACTAACCTCCTTTGCAGCCTGAATGTCAGACTCAACAATGGTATAAATCTTGATGAAGGCATTTTTGTCGGGGATCTGATTCTCCATTTTTCAATGTTGTACTTTTAATACGTGTTCTAGATGGTGGCCACTCACATGAGAATGATGATGATGGTCATCTTCACAATGATCAGATATGATTTGCTTGATGCTTGTTCTTTCAGACTTGTTTTTACCTACAACATTCCTTTCCCCAAACCAAAACAAGGATCAAATTAAAGGCCTTGATTTCAAATATTTTCCAATCCATCTTAATTTAAGAATCGATTAAAAACATTTGACTAAAATATTGATTAAACAACCTTGATTGAAAGTTTGTAGAGTGACTATTAAGGTACAATAAATTGTAGGAAGAGATGTAGCAAAACTTGAGTAAACAATCTTGATTATAAGTTTGTAGAGTGATTATTAAGGTACAACAAAATGTAGGAAGAGATGTAGATTGCTAGATAGTCACCATTCAAAATTTGTGAGTGGCCCAACTTGGAAGTGAAAATGAGTTGGTTCAAATTTCAATTCCTGGTAGAATTAGTAGGTGTTGAATAAAGTTGTGGTAGTCCACCATTCTTCCACTACCTAAGAATTTCTGTGTTAATTTATTGGCTCACAAATTTGGCATGGTTTATGTGACCTCCTAAAACTATGTAATGTCATTTTAGTATGGTTTCTAGTGTTGCTAAAAATAAAGATAAATTCATGTGACATCCTAAAATAATGTAATATCATCTTAGTATGGTTAGTATGGATTCTAATGTTGCTAGAAATGAAGATAAATTAATGGTGTGGACATTAACATGTCACTATGCTACAAGGTGATTAGTGTTGGGTTAATTCACGTTTTATCCATAATTTATTTCTTATTACTTTTCGACTATTGTGGTTGATCTGTGTAACTATAGGCTCATTAATTTATTTTCAAGTGTGAGTGGACTAATTTATTCTAACCTATGATGAATGAATGGATTGAATGCTTGAATTCTATTTCCTTTTGTGTGAGTATTATCAAATACAATGTGTTTAGTGTTCTCCTCGCATGGAAGTCCATTCTCTTCTAGATGGTGGTTAGGTTATTCATTTTCTTGAGAATTTTCAACTACTTTTGGGGAACTCTAACTGAACACCTCATATGTCTTCTTCAAGGTCCAACATACAGACATTAAGCAATTGGACTTGTACTCAATGGGCGATTTCCTTTCTAAAGTGGGAAATCATTTAATCATTTATTTGCTTGTCCCTACGCTCTTCACTAATTCTTATGCTTGATGTTAACTATAGGCCTTTGCCTTGATCTTCACTAAGCACAATTCTTTCTTGTCATTGAGCACATTCACCAAGTAAAGTCGCTTTTCTCACTAGGTCTAAATTTGGGAAAATTTCTTCCCTTTAATTCCCTTTGCTAGATAATGAACCTTTATTTTCTTAGTGATACTATACTTAACTAGAACTATGTTTTCATTATGCAATGAAATTCACAATAGGATGAAAGATATGGTTGATATACTCCATTATATGTAATATATTGCACACTAATGAAGAGATGAAATAATCATTGTTGATCCATTTATTGAATAGGATGTTTTGTTAGTGCTTGAATTTGTCTCCTACATTTTAAAGCCCCAATTATAAAAAAAAAAAATCATTGTCCATTAGTCTTTCCCCAGTAAAAATACATGAAAAGAAGGAATGTGCAATGACCTTTACTTTGTTAGTACCAATGGACCTTAGAGTGGTATCAAATTATTGTGATGTTAAAACCCTTAATGACAAAGAAAAATGAATGAGTTCCTTGCTCCCATATTTATGGTGAAATCCCCTAAGTTCAAGTAAATAATAGGCAAAGGTGTGAGCCCCAAGAAAGTGTTGGAAGAAAAATAGAGGAAAGCGATAAGAATAAAGGATGAAGAAAAGGTTATGCATTTAGTGCCCTTACTTGCCAAGTACACAAAGTGTGTGCTTAGTGGGTGAGGAAGCATGGGTTTTGAGTACATATATTATTTGGTTCCTAAGAAAGGGGAAGATAAGAACTAAGTAGAAGCTGAAAATAAGAGGTAGAAATTAATTATCCAATTGAGCAAAGAGTTCATTTCTCATGGTTATTGCCTAGCAATAAGTAGGTGGCTTATGGTTGACAAATTGAAGAGAAATATGAGATATAATGGAACATGAACAAGTAAGTTATGTATTCTAATTAAAAGTTATGAGGTCCACGATTGTTGAACATGCATGTTTGTCAAAAGGACAAGTGGCTAAGTATGCCATTGATTGAAGCTCGCAGGATACTTTGTTTAGTTCAAACAAGGCGACAAAGGAGGGTCAAAAAGCTAAATGAAGGACCCCAAAATTCATCATAGTTAAACAAAAAGAAATTTCATGGATTGAAGATCAAAGTAAGAGGAAAGTATAGTGAGAATTCAACAAATAAATGCATAAAATGAATGAATCAACCATAGAGTGGGGAAATGAAATATTTGAGTACATAAGAGAAAAAATATAATATAATATGTGTTCAAGTACATGAATGTCAAACAAAGGGGCACATACTTAGTTGTCATGTGCTCAGCAAAAAGGGTGTCTATTAGGTCCCTATACTACTACTGTAACCCCTTATTATTTTTAGTGCAACCCCCTTATTATATTGTTGTGCCCATGTAGTACCCATATTTTTAGTATTGTGCCCCATAGACACCAACTATTTTTATTGTTGTGCCCTTACATTATTATTGGTATGCCAGCCTTGATTATATTATGACCCCTTAGACTCCTATATATAGAAAGGAGGTCTTGCCATTTTGTATCTTCCAAGAATTATTCATTTGTGTAATTTAAAGGAGGTTTCCCCTTGAAGAGGCTTATTTTAAAGGTGTTGATCTCTCTTTTCTATCTTTTTGTGAGCTGGTTTCATAACATTTGGTATCAGAGCTTTGGATTCTAGGGTTTCACTGCTGCAAATAGGTCATCATGGAATTTTCTCTATAACGTTTTCTTCTGTGACATTTCATAAGCTAAAAAAAAATCCCAATTGAGTCAAAATGGCTCTGAATCTCGAGTCCAAATTTTAAATCTTTTCTCGCTGTATGTTCAGAGATATGATCTAACAAAGTTAGGGTTTTTTAAAGCTCCATAATTCCATCTCAAATAGGTCATTGTGGTATTTTCATTATAATTTGTGTTCTACGAAGGTTCAGACTCTAAAATTAAAACCCATTTGAGTCGAAATCCTGGCAAAGCTCTGACCCAAATTAAGATCTTTTTTTTCTATATTTTTGGAGATATAGTCCAAGATAGTTAGGGTTTCGGAAGCCTCCCAAATTACATCCCAAATAGGTGACCTGGGGAAAATCATAATAACTTTCACTCTGAGCATCAGATTGGAATTTTTTAAGAAGCTATAAGTAGAAGACGAACAGTATATTTATGTGTATTGTTTTCGAGTCCGAAATTTGAAACAGTAACACGTGGCATTTCGCACAAGTTCGCTCTACTGAAAAACTATATAAGAAGGTCATCTTGGGAGATTGGGCATAACTATTTCTTGAAGAATCCAATTTCGATCAGGCAGGTGAAATTGGAAAAAGGATGTAGAGGGCTACCACAAGTTGCAATTTCAAACCTTGGAGATCCAAAATTACAGAGTTATAGGCATTTCAAGACCAAGCTCCTAAAATCAAGAAAAGGTGATATGAGGAAGTTTGATGGCAAGGATCCGGTAAATTAGATACTATAGATGGAACAATATTTTGATCTACATGATGTACAACTATTATGAAAGGTGCATATTGCATATTTATATTTATAATCAAATCAATTTTTATGGTATAAAGGGCTTCGTTATCGTAAGTGACTTATCACTGGGTTAATTTTCACAGAGGAAATGATAGAACATTATAAGAATACAAAGAGAAACACCTTCTTTAGCCAATTGATAAATCTTAGACAAAAGGGTTCAATAGAAGAGAACATTGAGGACTTCCAAAAATTGAATATAAGGGTAAATTATATTATATATAAGCAAAGGATTGATGTATTCATAGGGACTTTATAGGATAACATTCAACATGAGGTTCATCTTTGGGAACCTGATTCATTGGTGAAGACATTCAGGTTGGCAAGAAAAATTGAAAGCTGAATTATGGAAACAAGAAATCCTACCACTCACAACTATAAATATGGAAGTGTTTTTTCTCCTAGTCTTCCACAACCTACAAGGTTTAGACCAAAACAATTGGAAGAAAAAAGACAAAAACGGCTTTGTTGCATTTGTGATAGAAAATACAGTAAAGGCCATAAGTGTGTTGAGAATAAATTATTTTACATAGATTGTGAAGAGGAGGAAGAAAATGGTCAAGAAACATCAAAATAAGAGGATATACACTAGGAACCAACCCCGGAGAAAGAAGAAATGAATCTGATCATATCTCGTAAAGAATTGGCAAGAATTACCACTCCTAAAACTCTCAAGATATAAGGACGTATCAAGAAGAAAAAGGTTCAAGAAGTGAAAGATCACATCAAGCGTCAAGAAATGAATCCGACCATATATTGTAATTCATTGGAAGGAATTACCACTCCTCAAACTATCAATATAGAAGGACATATCAGAAATAAAATGGTATTAGTGTTGATTGATTTGGGCAATACTCGTAATTTTATTCATTGTAAGATAGCCAATGAATTGAATTTCTTCCTATATCCAGCACCAGAGTGTCAAGTGATGGTTCCAAGTGGAGGAACCGTAAATTTCTCTGGAAAGTGCCATAATATCAAGCTATCCATGGGAGAATATGTATTGAATAGTGCAATCTTTACATTCCAATGGGTGGTGCTGATGTTGCACTAAGAGTCTAATGGATACAATCCTTGTGTATAATAGCTTTTAATTTTCAAGAACTTTTCATGAAATTTTGTTTCGAAGGAAAGGAATTTGAATTAAGGGGTATCACAGCAAAACCAAGAAAGATAATGAGTTCTAACAGAATGACAAATCTTCTAAAGAAAGAACAACGAGGCGTAATTGCACATTTTGTTCACTGGAGGTTCCCACATCGAAATCATCTATTTCTCTAGATCTCCAAAAAGCCTTGGACAATAATTCTAAGGTATTTGAGGCTCCCAAAGTCCTATCACATATTCGTGATCATGATCATGCTGTTCATTTGATTCCAATAAGTGTTCCTCTAAACATCAGGCCTTATAAATATCCATATACCTAAAGGAGTGAAATTGAACGTATGATTATAGAAATTCTAGAGGTGGGTATAATTATCCAACCAAATTCGATAAATGAAGAAACGTATGAATGGAAGAATGACGAAGTAGGGTGGGAACTCATTCAAGTGTTGCAGAAGAACCAAATTAAAACAATATTTCCAAAACTTTACAAGGAAGGAAAAATCGTATTGGAACTTGAAGCAGTCATAGAACCAAAAAATCGAGAGCTACGAAATGGATCAATTTCAGATTATCTCGTCAAGTGGAAGAACTTACCTACTGAAGGTTCCACATGGAAGGATGATAATTTTATATAGAAGCATCTAGAAATACTCAAGCATTGAGGACAACACTTTTCAAGGAGAGGGGCATGTTAGGTCCCTATACTACTAGTGTAACCCCTTATTGTTATTAGTGCAACCCCCTTATTATATTGTTGTGCCTATGTAGCACCCAAATTGTTATTATTGTGCCCCATAGAAGCCCATTATTGTTATTTTTGTGCCCTTAATTATTGTTATGTTGGCTCTGATTATATTATGACCCCTTAGACTCCTATATATAGAAAGGAGGTCTTGTCATTTTGTATCATCTAAGAATTATTCATTTGTGTAATTTAAAGGAGGTTGCCCCTTCGAAGAGGATTATTTTGATGGCATTGATCTCTCTTTTCTATCTTTTTGTGAACTAGTTTCATAATGATGTCGAGGGATCATTCCACTACATTAAGGAAAGGAAATCCACATCAACAAAGAATGTATGGTTAGTTTTCTTAGAAAAGTGAAAGGATCATAAAGGAAAGGAAATTAATGGAGAAAAAGGAAACCTAGGAAAGGCCAACTTTCTTGATGACCTATGTTGAATGAATAAGAAACTGTGGGTATCATCCAAGCCCCGAGAAAAATGAAAGACTTATCCCCTATTAAGAGTAGAACATTTGTATTAAGAAAAATATGGACATGGGAAAAAAATGCATTTCGTGGGTAAGGTGGTGTTAGGCAAGTGTAGGAACGTGTGGATGTTTTATTCCCTTAAATAAATGATGCACATAGAAGTGAGTTGAGACAATGGAGAGAATAAGGCAACCCCACTAGTACATATGTGGACCAACCAACCACTACCATGTATCACCATGACCTGTGACTTGAAAGTGCATGTTGGCACCATTTTTTCCATCTTAAGTCAAATGAATAAAGAAATGCTAAACATTTCTAACAATGTGCTCACAACTATTGTAATCTAAATGAAAAGGGGGATCTCACTGGATATTGACAGTCGAGCAAGAAGTTCCTGAGAATTTCTACTTCCCATATTTGGATAATAATGTGATGAATATTTTCAATGAGAGTATATTGACTTCTACAATTTCTCCAAAATCCCACCAGAACACTTGTTATACCATCCAACAAAATTCCTCTACTCAAAATCACGAGTATAAATCATTAAAATAAAAACCCTAATATGGTATTATTCACCATTAAATTGCTAAAATATTAACCCCAAACCCCTTACACCTTGTATCCCTTAACCCCTAAAACCTAATTAAAACCTACATCTTATGTCTACTTCTTCTCTTCTTACCTTACTCGCAATTTGTTCTGTATGTAGAATATATTCTTAAAAAAAATATTACATCATTTTTCTTTTGCATTTAACATAAAAACATTAAAAAAAATTAATTTGCAATATAAATAAATATAATGAATAACTTATCGAGTCATCTACCTGTGTATATTTGAGTCATTGAATGAACCGTATTTAATATTTTCATGTTTATTATTTCACTGACACTATTCTATTGAGGACTATAAGGAGAAATTTTTTGATGTTGAATCCCATGCTAACGAAGATAATTTTCAAATTCATTTGGAAGTATTTTGTTTTCCATTATCAATAAAAATAGAGCCAATATGATATTATGTATCATTTTAAATCCATGCATGAAATTTTAAAAATATTCAAATTTTTTCTTCAACGGATATACCCAACACATTCTGGTGTAGTCATCATATATTTATTTCCATTTGCAGAAAGAATACGCCTAGGTCAACACAAGTCAGAACGAATCAATTCAATATTTCTACGTGCTCAAGAAATAAAATCATGAAATGGTTATTTTTTATGTTTTCCTAAGATACAAGTATCTCATTTCTTAAGTTCCTTGGAATGGTTGGAAAACTAGTAACATTGTTTCTCTTCAATAAATGAAGATTGTCATAGTTCAGATGTCCAAATATTGCATGTCATAAAAGACTAGATGGAAATGTACCTTAATTATACTGAGAGTTGTATGCATGGTTATGTGCACAAGAAAACATTCCTTGCGGTGTTGCTAAAGAACTGAAAGTAGCGGAGCGGAAGAACTCTCGGCTAGCTTCTAAATCAATACTTGCACATAGACAAGATGAGGAGTAATATCACAACTTATAACTTTGATAATCAATACAAGAATACATAAGGATCTCTAACTACACATATCTAAGCTACTCATAATAGTGTTGCATAAACATGTAAATGAATCATAATACCAATGCCCTAGAGTAGACAACACAACTGTAGCTCTATATTAATGGTAGGAGAGAGTGATTACAACCATATGTTGCATTAATCTTCCCTTACTCCTCTAGCTCCTCTCTTTCTCTATCTTCTTAACCTCTTGATGAACCAATGACTAATTCAAAGCTTTGACAATCAATAGGCAATCCTTTCAATACTTTTTACCCCTTTCACAATGCCCCAATCCTCAAGTATATAGCATGAGAGGATAAAGCTTGCCAATTATTTCATGAGTTCTTTTGGGAAAAAGTTGGGATGTTTCCATGCTTTATTTCTCTTTCCATGTTTCTTAGACTCCATTAGGAATAGTAATATCCTCAAACTGGTCGAATGTGGATGTTTCCTGCTTTTTGGGCTCACATATGAGTGAATATCGAGATATTATTCAGTGAACCTATTACTTTGACCTCTAGAAGCTCACCAAAGTTGGCTAACATTGCCACTAAGGCAACATAAAGAGTTAACCTAGGGACTAATGCACCTGATTCATGGCTAGGGAGATTTATAAATCACCTTGCTAGTTCCTGGGGAGTGTTAGCTTGGAAAATAGGCATGTGAACTTGGTCAATCTTTCAGTCAACTTTCCCTTCTCCTATGAGCTGATGAAGAGGTCATTTTCATGTATAACGGATGCCCCTTAAAGTGTGAGACCAGAGGTGAAGACGATGGAAAAAATACTTTATAACTATTGTGTTTGGAAAAAAGAGAGAATATCAGAGCTTCGGGAATACGTGAAACCTGATACAACCACCTATATATAAAATCTAAAATGATGTCCTGAGTCAGGCATTCCCATGCTCAGATGTCGGAGTGATTTCTCAACAAAGAGATATCATGATTATGTCCACTGATAAACACAATTTGGAATTTGTTTCATAAAAGGATCATCCTTACGAGATGTCTCCAAAAACTAATATATGCAACTTGGGAGAGGAAACAAGGCTAAAGTGATGTAAGCCTCTACCCAAGGTCTTGATTGTCACTTCGTCTTAACAACATATTTCGACACATGTGAATAAAGGCATTGAGGTCAAACATGTACAAAATCATATGATTACTAGTCAATAATGAAAATTGTTAACAAATGTGAGGATGGCCACCAATAATTTTGATGGTCTCCAAGATGCGCAGTACAATCTAGCGAGTGTGAATAATGGTTTTGTCGTCAAACACTTGTAGAATCACTCAACCATGAGCCAATAATTAAAACCCTTGATCGAACATAAGGTAACCTACCACTAATGTCTACAAGTTTTGAGGCACTCACATGTTTCTAGATCTTCTTCCTATATAGAGTGTTGAATTTGATAGGAAGAGATTTATCGAAAGGTAGGTAATAATGTGTCCTACATCAGTTGACATGAAATGAGACAAGGCTGATTCTTTTTTGAAGAAAAAATTTGAGCAACGGGTCAAATTGACAGAGGGCATGATGGAAGTATATGTTTAATGGTTTGATAGACGGAACAAAGAATAAAGGGATCCCTTGGACAATAGAAGGCATGAAATAAAGGTTTTAACTGGGCATCACTAGACTCATGAACACAAAAGAGTGTTGTGATATAGAGATGCAAGAACATTGGGGTATATAGGCTAAACTCATAAGATGGTAAGGTTCATTTTGAGAGGTTGACAAAAAGGAGGGTTTGCTGAGGGAATGCCATGTTCAAGGAAACGACTGTACCAAAAAATTATTTCCAAAATACTGACATAAAGAAATTGTGTTGTCCAATTTTCCCCATCTAATTAAATTTAATGATTCAAGATGGGTAAACTTGATCATATTTTCATATTTAGAGAATCCGAAAAGATCGTAAAGAGAAACTCCAAGGGGGTCCCTTTGTCATAGTTGTTAACTAGGAGTGACAAAGGCTTAATAGTATACATGACATAATACCTTTTTTGTAAGTTAGTCTATTGAGCCCGGACAAAGTGATAAACCTATGCTCAATAAATGTTTGCCTCATTTTGTTACTATTACGATAGGATAGAGTAAACTTGATATTCGATGTGAAATTTTGATGAGTCACAAATGAAAAACTCAATAGATCTTCATCAAATTTTAACGAGTAAAATGAAGAAAAATCGAGGTACATTTTTCAGTTGAATGAGCAAGGAAAAATAGGTAAAATAACTTCTCATGCCTTCTTCGTACATTTAACCAGCCCAAAGAAGGGAAAAACTTGGGAATTTTTCAATTCAAGAGCGAGAAAAGATCCCATAAAGTAAAGTTCTCATAGTGAATTGAACATGGTCATTTCTGCAATTTAGCCCTAAAACCCCTTCATCAAAGCATGTGTAATATTAACAATATATCGAAATGTCATATGATAAAGAGCATAGGAAATGAAAAAATTATATTTCAATGACTAATTAAGGTGAGTCATACGTCCAGAGTCACTATAAGATGGTTTTGGAGCATTCATTTTCACCATTTTCATTATTTGAGTGCTATGAGACTATTCTGGAGTGAAAGAGGAGCATACCTTCCCTGGGAAATTGCGAGCAGTACACGTGGCCATTTGACATGTTGTTTGTTCCAGGAAGATGGCTAAACCTTTATATTTAATTATTTAACCTTTTTCAGCTACATTAGGGGTGGATTTTTTCAGTTTGGGGAAGCCCTAGCTCATGCTATGCATCTAACGCTCCCCTCTAGGTCTAGAGGGGCATTAAATGCCTTTCACGACCTACAAGGGTGTGTTAGCATGCCCTGTTGGCCCTAGGATGGGTGTTAGGTAGCATGGATGCCCTTCTAGACCCCAACACATGATTTGTTTTTCATTTCTCCATTATTTTGACTAATTTTTGGGTGTTTTGTGGATGTTTGGAGCCATCATCATGAGTGTATGCAAAGAAAGAGCTCATGATAGTGAGGAAATACATATGCTAAATGATCCAACATGCATACTCACTTTACAAAGATGTGGCTTAATGAAGTATTCAAGGCTTGGCCTAATGAAGGGTCAGGAAGAAATTCTAAGTTGTATAATCCAATGGTGGGATGAACACGAAGGGGTGTTCGGTATTGGGGATCATGATCTCTCAATAGACAAAGATGATATATACTTTCTAACAGATTTTTCATGTTGAGGTACATGAGCAATCTTGACCGAGGGTAGGATAGATCCATGGACCACCCTCGAGTTGGTTCAAACTTACTATAGACCTGACAGTGGCTTAGTGAGAAAAAGGGTCCCCATTGAGAGGACCGAGACAAGGCCCATGATGGCCATTTCGTGGATGGTTGTATGCATGGTGGGGTCCAAGAGTCCTCATGTAGTGATGAAGGCCCAACTCTTACTTTCTATTGATTTCTTACAAGCTCAGATATTCAACTAGTGTGAGGAAGTTCTTCGTCAGATGAAGGGAAAGTTCATAGCTTCTAAGACTTGTACCCAAATGAAATTTGGGTATGGTACTTTTATTATGTCCTTCCCAATGGAGAAAATTCCCATGATGAGGCCACAAATGAGCTTGGGTAAGGGTGATCCCAAGGAGTCGAGGCAAGGGCAATGGACTTCCCTTGATCCTCGTACTCGAGGGGGAAGAATCCGACACTTCTTTGAAGATGACTTTTTCGAGTGGCTTAACGGTCATATTTTGATGATTGATGACTATGCCTCTGAAAGCATGGAATTTACAGGAGATCTAGATCTGATACTGCAACCTGGCACACATTAGGGGCCTCAAGGTAAGAAGGTTTCTTGAGAGTACATTAAGTATTTTTTAACTTTTGAATATTTCTGTAAACTTTTTTTATTTATGGGTTAACAAGTACTGACATGAAGGGTTTGCTTGACACATATGTGGCACCAGTGCGACTTGCAAGCATGCCCTATCAAGCAAGGTGGGGGGACTGACTAACTAGAGTTGGCATGGGTGCAACAGCTACCAAAGATGGAGATGATGCACAGAGTCTCGGTGAGGTTTTGAGGAACCTCAAAGACCTGATCATGGGTATTCCTCCCCTTCCCATGAGGGAGATTCTACTCATATGCAACGACACATCATCGGTGTGCCTAAGCGGTTTCTAGTTCCTCTTCGAAGGATAGATAAAGTTGTTCTGAGTTTTCATGAGAAGTAGAATCTTGGAGGTAGCCTGGTGTAGAAAGTGGGTGTTATAATGAGTCTTAGTAGAGCCATTTTGTACATAAAATACCCAAGGTTTGGGAATTCTCTAATGTAAAAGACTAGATATTATCTATATATATATAACTATATAAAGTTATTTTGGGGTTTTTATGATGTAAATGTTTTCTAATGTTTTTGTAAATTTTTAATTATGTAAATATTTACTTTCATGCATGTATCTATAATAAATGGGACATATGCCAATCCAATACATAGTTTTCTAATGAGTTAGCAATTGCATTAAATTCTCAAGGAATGTGTTCATATGTAATAAACTCAAATTGTCTTTCTAAGAGTCATAGCCTTAAATAATGACATAACAAGATTAGATTGCGAATGTGATAGTAATTTTTTAATTTGATAACGATAATTTGAGAGTCTAATTTGACCACCAAATTGGAGATGTCTCATGATGACGCTTTAGTGAGAAGTGAAATTACAAACAGATACTCAGCAATATTGTTGGTGGCAGTGCTAAGACAAACTCCCCCTGAACAAATTAGTTATGACTTAGGTGTGTAAATGACCCAAGCAACTAATGCAGTGTTCCTTGTGTGATGATTGACACCATCTATGCAATGAGAAACATGTATGAGAAAAATACTCAAAAAATGCCAAAATCCAGTCATAGCAAAAATAAGAAAAACTTGAGAAAACATTAATTACAAAGCACATGCCTAGTGCAATACTAGGCGTAATACGTTTTCATATAGAGCCCATTTCGGGGGTTCATGAGCAGAACTCCTTCATCATCCTGAAGTTCACAAGAACCTTTTGAGAGGGCCTTGGTGATGACATATGGACTTATCCGTAATGGTTGAAGCATTCCTGCCCCAAAGAGCTCTTGTTTTTTATCATAGAGTAAAACAAGATTGCCTTGTTAGTAAGAACGAGGCTTGACATTTTTGTCATATTGGGCTTTTGCCCAAGCCTTATGGGCATCAAGTGCCAGTTTGGCATCTCGATGGGCCTCATTCAATTGATTAAGGTATAGCAAGAGTTCTTCTTTGGTAGTGGTGTCAGACAAGAGTTTTAGTCACATAATCTGGCACTCGACAGGTACTACCACTTCCAAGCCACAAGCGCGTTGAAATGGTGTAAATATTGTAGTGTATTTGAGTAAAGTTCAGTATCCCCAAAATGTAGGATATAACATACAATGTCAGTAGGTTTTATGATTTCCTACCAACTGATAGATCATTTCTTTTAGGATGCCATTAATGGCTTCCACTTGGCCATTAATCTTGGGGTAGTATGAGGAAGATTGTTCCTACTGAAAATCAAGCAACGATGTTAAGTTAGACATCATGTGATTCTGAAAGTGAGAACCATGGTATGTAATGATTGTGTGGGGAACACTAAAATGAAAGATCACCTAATTGAATAGGAATAACGTCGCGGTTTATCCACCAGCCCGGAAAGTGGGAATGTCTTTGACCCATTTCATAAACTATTCCATAATGACAATCATCTAGTTGTGTCCATCAGGGGAAGTGGGGTTGCATGTCACGAATTCAATACCCCATTTGGAGAAGGGGCCGACAGAGATAACCAGGTGTAGGAGGACTAGGGTGTGTGCATTTTCTTTGTAAATATTTGACAAGGGTGACACTGTTGGATTTCCTTGATACAATCTTTGAACAAGGTTGGCCAGTAGTATCTTGCGAGTAGAATTTTCTAGGCAATAGACATGCCAGAAAGATGATGCCAGATACCCCGGCATGGTAGTTATTTAAAATGTGTTTCGCCTCTTCATGAGTGAGGAAATGTCGAAGAATTGTATCGATGCCACGATGATGTAAAGTATTTTTCAACACTAAATAGTGCCAAGCTTGGTGGCAGATGTGATGATGGGTACCTAACAATAGCTCATGGCAGAAGTGTTTCCCTTGGAGTTAGACTAGAATGTCACCATACTAAGGATCGGTTGAGTCGATTAGATAGATAGATTCATCCGGGAGAGGATCATGGGCTATCTCATTCGACTCAACAATGGGAAGATTCGACAATAGTTCTGCGAAGAATAAGGATTTTGTCTCCTTGGTAGTGGTGAAAACCAAATCAAATTGTTGGAGTATAACAATCCATTTAGAATATTTTCCTCCTTTAACTTGACAAGAAAAAAATTGTCTCGTGGGATTCTCAAAAGCGACAATGGTGGACTATTGCAGCAGTATATTGTTTCAGAAGTGATGAACATCAAAGGATATTTCCAAGGACAGTTTTGCCACATGTGAATATTGATGTTCAGGCCCATCTAGGCCTTTCAAGAGATACTAGATCACATGCTCACTAAGATCATCATGTGTTTGAACCAACACCATTCATATAGAGGATGTCGAGGCTATTAGGTAGAGGAGAAAGTCACGCGAATATTTGGGAGTACTAAGCAATGGGGCAGATATAAGTGCCTGTTTCAAGGCATCAAATAATTATTAGGCTTGATCATCCCACAAGTATGGTACTACTTTCTTCAGTAGGTGCATGAAGCCTTTTATTAGCTCAACATAGTTTACGATGAATCATCATAATAATTTTTCTTTCCCTTGCAAATGTTGGAGCTGTAAAATGGATTGTGGTTTAGGAAATTGAGTAATTACCTTTACCTTATCGAGATAAAATCTAATCTCATGTTTGGAGATAATGAAACCAAGTGGGAATCCAAACTCGACAAAGAAAATGCATTTGTGCAGATTCAAACGTATGTTATAGACCCTGCACCTAAGAAAAATTTCTCATAGATGAACTAGGTGTTGGGTTCGCTTCTTGGAATGGGCTGGAAGGTCATCCAAGTAAGCTTGAACAATGTGTCTGATATCATGGAATGTGCATTCCATGGCCCGTTGAAATTTTGCTCCAACATTCTTTAAAATGAATGGGAGTTTTCTATATGAAAATATTCCCCAAGGTAAAATGAAGACGGTTTTGTGCTGGTTTGTGGGTTTTATGGCGATTTGGTTATAGCCTGAGAAACCATCCATAAATGAGGAGGATTCACAACCAATGTAATCATTGATTATTTGGTCGAGGAATGATGTCGAATAATTATCTTTTGGACACGCAGTGTTCAAATCCTGGTAGTTGACATAGGCGCGGATGGTATCCTATTTTCTGTCTATAGGGACCAGATTGGAAACCCATTTAGTTAAGGGAACGGGGTAAATGAAACCAAAACATAGCAATTTTTCCACCTCATTCTTGATGGCTACAGTTTTGAGGGGTTGGATTGGTTGAAGTTTTTGGTAGACAGGCTTGGCATTAAACAAATTCTTTCAGTAGAAATCACATGAGAGAATTTTGGCATTGTCATCAACCTTGATCTCATGCTCGATAATAAATGGACCTATGATGGATATTTCCTCGTAAGACCAACCAAATACATTGAAGAATTCCTTAAAAATGGAAGTGAAGCTTGCAATTTCCTCATGATTGCAATTGGCTCCAATCTGTATGTTTTCCACGGTGCCTATCTTGACTAAAATATTGATGAGTGGTGTCTTTGAAAGATTTCCCATGTTCCCTTCCATGTCCAAAGTTTAGACAACAGTATAATGTGAGGGAATGATCTTAGGTGTTTCAAAGGACATGGTTTGTATAGGTATTGTGTGAGAATCATATATCAAAATGTGATGGTGAGAGCTTTCCCACGGTCACTCCTCTAAACACATGATCTCTCAAATAGATTCATCCGAAGGAAGGACTTGATTGAGGAGATTGTTAGAGGGAGAATTTGTGGGAGAGGGGGCGGTATTATTGGCCGTGACAAAGGTGACCAGAGAATGAGATGCAAATTGAATGGCTTCATAGGCCAATTTGGCTGGTGACATCAACATTTCTTCTCCTTAAGAGTCAATGTATAAAGGCACCAAGAGGATCCAAGGATCAGTTGGGTCATGAGGAATAGTGGAGAGCATAGAAATCATCTTTGGAATTGCATGCAGCGGGAGAGGAAAACAACCAATCAGGGAAGAACCCTTCAAAATACCAATACCGACACTGACATAAGAGTCAGGTATGCCACCCACTAAAGGTATATAGCCGCTAGGTAACAGGGAGTAATCTGGGGTGAAAAAGGCCAGTTGGTACACTATGACTATTCTTCCATATAATGGAAATAGGATGATACGAAAGGCAACAGACATAATGGAAGTCATGGCATAAGTCCAAATGCGACCCAAAAATATATTATAGTCGATTTTTCGATCCACAACTTCAATGTCCACTATTACCCTTTTCCCACTCAAAGAGACGGGGTAGTTGGCAAGGTAACCTTTTGGGATGAAAGTGTGATTGTAAAAATACTTAATGGAGTTCGACAGTGGAGAGAGGGTTGGAGAACCCAAGGTGATCCAACATGAAGCTGACATGATGTAGGTTGAAGCACCTTAGTCAATGACAGCTCTATGTACCCTTCATCCTTTTAAAAAACATTGCACCTGAAATGCAAGCTGGTGTGAAAGGGGAGGTTTACATTTTTCCATGTCGAATATTGCTAGCATGGAATCCCAAGGGTTAACCACATTAATAGTTGAAAGCAAAGCTTTCCTTTATACTGGACAAATTTGCATTAATTTGAGTGCCGACATAGCTGATGGTGCTTGCACCAAATCTTCTACAATATTGTAATTCTGGGCAGCATGTACAAATGTATTATGTGTTGTGCAATGAAGTGCTCCTTTTGGGGAAAAATCACAAGATCAAAAATTGTTCATTTTATATGAAGAACGTTGGATGGAGGTGGGTTTGAACTCGAGGAAGCTTCCTCAGCATTAGTGACTAGAGCTCCATAAGTTTTGGCTCGCATTTGAAGATCGACCATTTCAAAAGTGTAAACGGTGGATGGTCCTTCATTAGCTTAAGGATGATGTGAACTATCATTGCCCCCTTGTGGAGGTTGAGGTGGGTTCGAACTAAGATGTTGTTGCTACTGAGCAGAGAAGGGGTTGTTTAGGATTGCAGGGGTCCAATGAGTGTCCTTTTGAGGAAGAAGATCTGTGCATTATTAGAGGCATGGACAACGATGTGCCATGTGGTCTTCCACAAATATCTTGCAAGGGAACTTGACAGCTTTATCGTTTCCACTGTCAAGAAGTTCAACAAATTTTTGTTTGGGTTGGACTGTTTGGTTGACTGATCTTTAGAAGGAGTGGTGTTTTCATTAGTCTTCTTATTCTTACTATTGATTTTTTTTGTATATTGCACAAATTTTATCGCGACGGTAGGAAGAGCAGTCGATTGGGTAGTGGGATCAATAGACAACTGGGTAATGTGTCTGCTAAGTTTTTTTATAGTAGACCCAGAGGGAGTGTCGATAATACCATCAGCGTGCATGCTGGGTTACTGAGTAGAAGGAGCATTATAAGTTTTCGGGGCATTGGCGATGACGTTGTATAATTTTCTAGACTATGAATAAATAAAATCTAAGTGCTGGGAATAACAAATGGATTCGTCTTCAGTGAATACACCACCTAAGGAAACATCCTTACTGATTTGGGGAAGAAGATATTTGCAGAACCAATATGCTATAAATAATCCAAAGGGGATGCTTTGACTAGCCTCTGCCTACGTCTCCATTCATGAATGTGATCAGAGATGTGGGTGGCGATGTCTTGGCGTAAAGTAGTTAGGAGTTCCGTCTAAGTTTCATAGAATATGGGTAGCTAAAAGTGCTTTAAAAAATCCATCATTAAGGCACCAAAGGTATTAACTGATGCATGTGGTAACTCAATGTACCATTTGGCTTCATTATCAATAAGGGTGCGAGGGAAGAGCAGAAGCCAGATACTATCTGTTATCACTCTAAAATTTCCCTACAGTTGTCATGAAAGAAATAATAGAGGTAGCCACAAACCTACCTTTGAGATCAAGATCTAGAATTCCTAATTCTCAGAGAGGGATCTCTCTTTATGATTTAACTTTGTTGAGTTAATTGATTTTAAGCTAGTTATTTAAGCTTGATTGGGTTTTGATTTGATTTGGTGGTGGAATCACTGATTCATATGTATAGATAAGTGTCTTTTACCATAGGGCCATGGATTCCAAATGTTAAGAAAACGAGAATGAATCAATTTCTAAAGATAGCGCTCACACGGCAAGGTAGCTAAGTAAATTCATATCTTTTAGACTGGACGGTAAAGTGGGTTTTCAATCGGGTTCAAGGAGCAATTAATAATTCCTCGAACTAGATAATGAGAGAAATGAAAGAGGTCAATCAAAACTAGGGAGAAATGAAGAATTCCATACTCTGGATATCAGAAGAAAACATAAAAATGAGTAACTATTCAAGACATAGTGTACTTAAACAAAATTTGTAGTAACATTCTACTTATTTCATTCAAATTTGAAAACATGTATGTGTGTGAAAATACTTTACGAAAATAACAAATTTACAAATGAAAGATACCTCATTGAAGTGACCCAAATCATGAATCCTGTAATGTAATGCCTTTATTACTTAGCCCAGTCTACTGACTTGAAAATGTTTACAATAAACCCTCAGGTTTTCAGATCAATGTAACTATAAAAATGTTCAGCAATCCACCCCTAATACTTCAAAAGAAGAAGTATTTATACAAAATTTACAAACTGTTTACAATAAATGTTGCCTCTAATAGACATGACATTTTTAGACTATAGATGAACTAAAAGGCTCTAACTGCTGCAGATTAATAGTTCTAGTGGAATGTGTTGTGAAAATGATGTTTCTGTGGAAGTGGGAGTAGGTAGGATGTGGACCCAAATTTGTGGTTGTGCTGGCAGATGAACAAGCAGATGCAGGTGTATCTCTCTTTTTCTTAGTAATTCTCTCAATTGCTTACCGATCCTCTGACTGGACAATCTAAGACTTCCCTTACTGATGATCCTGTGACTACCCTATTGTTTTATCATCCATTAGTGTCACAAAATATTTTGGAAAATATATAATAATATATATATTTGAATAATATTTCCAAAATATTTTAAATGAAATTTATAATCAAATTTCTACAAAGCCATGTGTTGTTTCCAATCTGTGGTTTTGTTTTCTCTTTCCATGAATTCACAAAAAGATGTGTCATTTTGTTCCTATTACTCCTTCCTTTGTAAATTCATTTTTATTTGTATGTAAATTCCTTTTACCCTTGTAGAATACCTGGATGGTTTTGCAAAACCATGCGTTGATTTGTATGGTTGGAAGAGTATTCTCACTTTACTCTTTTACTTTTACCTGCAACATGATTTTACACATGTAAATTTATTTCACCATGCATCTAAATTGATTTCACCTTAATCTGTAAATTTATTTCACCTTTCCTGTAAATTGATTTCACCTTAATCTTCTATCATGAAATGCATTTACATGAATGCTATCTTTGCTTTCCTGTACATTAATTTCATGTGAAATTTTCCCTTTTATTTCCTCTAATATATTCATGGCATCAGTGAATTTTATTTCATGTGTCATTGTAAAACCATTTTACCTTTGAATCTCATTCCACAACCTTAGTCTCATATGCCCTATAGCTATATAATTTTACCTCAAGTATGGTTTCACCAGTAGCTCTGAAATATTACCACATTCTCATATATTTGTATTTCACTTGAAATTAATCCACCTCATATTCCCGTAACATTTATAAGATTCAATGGGAAAACCACTAATCTTGCATGCTTTTTGAGTGTTAAGTGTTGGATCAGATTCAATGGGAAAACCACTAATCTCGCATGCTTTTTGAGTGTTAAGTGTTGGATCAGTTGAGCACGTGATATGGAATTTTAACTGTTCATTTATTTTTACAAATCTCGAGCCATTTTAACTGTTCATTTATTTTTACAAATCTCGAGCCAAATAAAAATGAAGGGGGTTTAATTCTTAGTGTGGGGTGGGCCATTGGTTGACATTGCAAGGGGAAGAGGTAGTATAGGCTTGCAGGGAGAAATTAATATAAAGTCCAAAGCTTTATATTAATAGGATTTTGTGAAGTGAGGGCTAAAAGGAGGGATTCTACACACACACACACACACACACACACACACACACACACACACACACACACACACACACACACACATATATATATATATATTAATTACTTTATGGGATTTATCCCACATTCACAAGGAAGCATTCTTCATGATGGTTTATATAAGCCCATAGTTACATTGTGTTTTGATAAAAGATGATTTATCTCTGTTTTAACAATTACTAGCTCTGTGTAAATGATTTCTTTTGCTCTATTGATGTATGGAATCTTCTGTTGAGGAAGACCATTCAAATACATCTCGTGAGAATCTAGACCAAACAAGGTTTTAACTAGTTTCCACAGGGATTTAAAAATGGACTTTAGGGAACTAGGAAATTTTTTGCTCTATTGATGTATGGAATTTTCTGTTGAGGAAGACCATTCAAATACATTTCCTGAGAATCTAGACCAAACAAGGTTTTAACTAGTTTCCACAGGGATTTAAAAATGGACTTTAGGGAACTAGGAAATTTGCGAATTGAGTCTAAACTCTGGAGGTTTTGATTCTGTGTTAGCAATGGTATTCCAGGTTTATGTATTTCAAACATGTACTTTTGGGAACAAGGAAATTTGTGGATTGGGTCTGAACTCTGGAGGTTTTGATTCTGTGTTAGCAACGGTATTCCAAGTTTATGTATTTCAAACAGAGGTAAGGGAATGGCGAAATCTTATTTTGTGGAAACTCTATAATTTTTTACATTGTGCAAGGGTAGATTATCAGTTTACTAGACAAAAATGGGTGGTAGGGCTTCCGAGGATACACAATGTAGCAGTCGGAGGAGGTTTTTAGGCAGGAGGTGACAGCTGGAGGTCGGTCTTCTAAGGGGGTTGCTGCGGAAGGGGAGGTGTTTTCAAATGGGAGGAGAAGTTGAAGGAAGGGCAATATGGTGGATTATCGCATGGATAAAAAGTGGTAAATGGTTTTTTTCTGAGGGATGCGATATGATGTGGGATTTCCACATAGCAGAAAGGTGATCCAGCAAAAAAAACGAATCTCGCGTGCTTTTGAGATCTTAACAATCAGACGATGGGAGCACGTGATATGGGTATGGGCTATTGGATGTGGAAGCAGGTGATCAGAGGGCTATTGCATGATGGAGTTGCGAGAGATGAATGGGGGAGTGGGGTCTAGTTTAATTACAATGAAATGTAATTAATTAAAGAGTAATTGTGGGATTTAACATATTGCAATGGGTTAATAAAATGCAGGACCCAGGAATGAATACACTACGGATATAAGTTAAAAGGGTATTGAGGGGTTTTCTAATGGGGCCAATATATGGGTTTTTAGTGGGTTTACTAGTGAAAATGAGATGGAATAGGGGAAATGTAAAATTAAGGGCTAGGGATATTTTTACAAGGGAAATATGTTAGAATAAGAGAAAATGACAAGGGAAGAGATTTTTGGAATTAGGAAGTAGAAACTAGTAAGATATTAGTGATAAGAAACAAACCAACTATTGCTTTCCATACCTTGTGCAAATTGCTTATACCTACCCATCATTTACCCTAACATTTTTTTTTTCATTTATTGGGTTCAGTAAATTGCTTCTACCTACACATCATTTACCCTAACATTTTTTTTTTCATTTATTGGGTTCATTTGAGCTTGCTGACCCTCTTATTTTTCTTTGATAAGCAAGCTATGTAATTCTAATATTATAATGTCCAATGGCCCAAATTAAACTGATGAGCATTTTTTTTCTCTACCTAAATAATGATCTGCTAAGATTAGATGGTTTAGTGAGATCTTTATTCACTATCTATCAACATGAAATTTAAAGCATGAATGAATCAAGATTAAATTGTTTGATCATCATGGATTGTGGCATTTTCACAAGCTGCACATAATCTTATTTGCAAAAAGTAAACTAAGAGTAGTGGCATTTGAATGTGCACACTTTCATGATCTCTTTTATCTCTTTTTGGTGAGGTTCATATTTAATATTCTTTTTTGATCTTGGTTTCTTTTTTTCCTTTGATTTTTCTTTTAGGACATACCCTCTTTTCATTTTTTTAGTATGGGAAAGCATTTGTAGAAAGAAAAGTTATGCACAATATTACAAGATATACATGGTAAATTCAAAATTATGAACCCTATTATTATAGGAACCTAACAGTGGCTCCACTTGGGGATGGAATTTCCTTGTGAGATGTCAAGAACACCGTCGACTAGTGGTCTAATCCATTGGGCTGATCCCAAGCTTATACATGATTTGTTATATATTCTCTATTATGAAATAATGAACTGAAATCACAACCTTTTCTGCAAAAAATTGAAAAAGGGTAATGCAACCCTCAAACCAAACTACTAGATCATCAAGACCTAAGGGCCTTCTTTTCTTGTCTTAAATCTTAATGAATTATTTCAACACTTGTTGAAAACTGAAAACTGAAATAAACTTTTGAGCTTAGTCTCAGAGTATCCACAGTAGAAACCATATTTTTGTCAATGGTTCAAATCTCAATAGGGATCCATTATCAGGGCCAATTTGAATGATGATAGAAGAAGAGCTTTGTGAAACTATAAATTGTTACAGAAATATTTTTACTGAAAGTCGGCTAATAACTTAATTTTAATTTATCATTTTTATTATTAATAAATTAATATTCTAAATAGTTAAAAAATTTATGATTATTATTATTATTTATTTATAGAATTTTATGTTAAATAATACTAGTTAATTTTTTTTACAATTAATAATAATAATTTACTAATTTATTAAGAATAATAATTATTTATTTTTAAGAAATTGAATTTAAATGATAATAATTATTATCATAATTAAATTATTCTTATTTATAGATTTAATTGTTAAATAATACTAGTTTAAAATTTTTATTTAGTTTTTAATTATGAAAATAATTCATAATAATAATTATTA